>JAXCLQ010000015.1:2837155-2854804 GCA_035584115.1 Cedrela odorata
ACACACACACACACACACACACACATAACATACACTGTCCACATATCAACATTACACATTTCCATAATTTTACCATAATCACTAAGCACATCATTCATTATATATACCTAAATCACCATTACATTCAAGATTTCCAGAATTTAAAACAACAATAGAGTTTTCATACTACATATCATTACATGCAAAATTTCAATTCATTCTAACATCATACACTACCATAAAAAAGTTCATGTGCTATCAACATGTTCTCATAACAAACAAGTCACCCAACACATATATGTATTTACCCTTCACAGCATTCATACCTCTTAAACACCTAAAAATTCATGTTATTTATTATTCCACATATACATAACTAACTACAAAATACAAGCCAAAATTTCAAAACCAATTTACAGCCTTATTCATTAGAAATACTACCATATATATGTGAATCATTCACTACACAAGGACAACGACACACATCACCATACGCACAAATACTCTTTACAATATATTTTACATTTAGCATCACCACATTTTTCATTCATCATGCTTCATTTATACTTAAGTCCTCACATTTCCCATACATGTTACATAGTCAAAATAATGTCATTACATGGTCATTCATTGCCTCAGTATTATCAACACACTCTATCACCATTTTCACACATAAAACATGGCTAAACATTGTTATTTATTGCCATACACTTTCCAACACTGTCATAGGTGCATGACACTCACTGTCCTTTAATTCTTTACAAATTTAATCCACCATACTATATGCATCATTTACTACCCAACATTTTTCAAGGCCTATCAATTATATCTTTTACACATCCAATACATACATTTCACCATACGTTCATTCACATCATAATATTTCATTCTTATACATCAAACACAGCCATAGTGTCACTGCTGATTTTTTCTTAGTCGAGATTTATGCCTGTGCAGTACTTACTAGTGCATTCCAACTAGCAAGTCAGCTTAAACGAGTTTTCACATAACAAACTTAAGTGAGTTAGTTGTTTACAAAAATATATTAATAATAGAAAATAAACAGAAATAAGTCATTATCGTAATCCAACACAATCCGACATTTTATTGACTAAATATGCACAAGTGTACAAGCCATCAATAAGCATATAAGTATTGAATACACAAACATTATTACATATCGAGACCATACAATCAAGCTTGAATGATTCATGTAAGTAATACATTTCTATTTACCCGAGGGCGGAAGAGTACACAGCAGTGCCCCCTGAGTGCTAATGGACAAGGCTCTTCTGAAGCACCTAGCCATCCCCCCCTAAAAAGAGTTTTGAGATGTTGCGAGTGCGGCATAAGGAGACATACCCCATGCCACAACGATGCCTTCTGATTTACGACCACAGGCATACTAGCTAGCCCTGGACAAGTAAATACGTGAAACCTTTATATTCTCCCTTGCCTAATCTATCGACGTTCTCGACGATGACACTATCTTGAAGTCTTCAATCTTCTGTTAAAACTGCTCCAATTTTTCAGCTCTTTGTCAGTTGATTTCTTCTTCACCAAAGATCTCTTACTCCACGAGGAACTCTTTATGACGTCGTCTCTCCCCAATTGCTTGTTTCTCTGCTAGAGTCTCTTCCACTTCTTTGGTAGTCTTCTTCCACGCTTGCTCTTTGATCTTCTCTCTTGCAAGTTGATTGCACGTGAAATTTTTCATGTCAGCAAGTTATGACTTTAACTTGCTAACATGAAAAATCGGGTCCATTTTCATTTAGGTTGGCATCTTGACCTTGAATGTAACCTTCTCTTACACTGGCAATGATTGGGACTAGTATCTCATACTTCTGCACTAGTCTTTTATCTCAGCTCTCATTGAATCTGTTCTGGTTGAGTCCTTCTATGAAGGTGCGCAGAGATGTGTTCGCTTGGACCCCATCCGTCTGGTGACCAATTGCTTTCCTTTAACAATGTCTTTGGCAGTTACTCCAACATCACCTCAGCAACTTCAGCAAGACATCCGCAATCTCTGACAAGGTTGGCTCTTCTTTCCTCTGAGACTGAAATTCGATGAAAAGAGGTCATCATTTCTCAATTTCTCTCTTGGATTAAAGCATGGATACGAGCTTTACCTTTGTCGGTTGCTTAACTTTGGCTGACATCATAGCAAGCCTTTTTCTTTTGATCTTCTCCCTTGATCAACAAGTTATCGACAGATGGAACGAGATAGTGCCCTCCTCTAATAAGAAGTTCTTTCTTACAATGGCAGCAAAGTTATCTACCTATAAAATAACAAGGTCTACTTGACCTTCTCAAGTGCCGAACTTCATCCACACTTGCTTTGCCAACTCACTCTTGGGTAAGGCTTTCAGAGTTGACCACCTTCATACGGCCAATATCCTCTTCGAACTTTAACTCAAAACGCTTCACTTCGAAAGCAAAATGACGTTATAAGTGGCATGAATGTCCACTATAACCCTTTCCATGTAATGGCCTTGGCCCTAGGTGCAGTTACGAACTTTTTTTTTTTTTACACGAGCCCACCCTGGCTTACCGAGTTACAACCATTACAAAATGACGTTATGAGTGGCCCTAATGTCCACCATAACCCATTCTACATAATGGCATCGGCCTTAAGCACGATCACAACTCATTATTACATGATTCTGCCATAGCTTACCGAGTCACAACTATTACAACCCAACGGCCTTGGTTCTAGGCACGATCACAACCTATTATCTCGTAGGCCCGCCCCAACTACCGAGTTACAACCACTGCAGCCAACAACCTCAGTATTAGGTGCGTTCACAACCTACTATCTCGTAGACCCACCCCAACTATTGAGTCATAACCGTTGTAGTCTAAGGTACCTTACGACCACTAGACAAGACTCTGCCCTTCTAGCCCTCTTGTGAGGTCCCTCAGGGTTTTGTCACTCCATAAATCCAACCCGAAGTTGGCACCTTCCCACGGACCCTTACGGGTTTATATCTTCGCAGGTCCAGCCCAAAACTGGCACACTTCAGCAAAGTTTGCCTCCCTTACTACTCAAACTCAAGATCTCCCTTTTAAGAGCATCCGCAAGTGATTGGGAGTATCAATTCTACAAAGGTCTTTTCTTGCGACCTTCTTGTGTTTTTAGATAGCTCCTTCAGAGCATTCAATATCCATGATGCCACTATGTTGTCCGTGTCTTTTGTCTCTCGATTACTTTTCAAGTACTTCTTATAATTCATCTCTAACTATCATAGCACTTAATCTTGCCATTTCGAGGCATTCAATGTGATAACATTTTTTCCCGGCTTCCCCACATTATTAATGATATTAACAATGGTAATTTCCTTGGGAAGTTTGGTGCTACTCGCTGGGTCGCTCCTCCACCTTTGTTAAAGCCCCAATATCTAGGTTTCTTGTTCCCATTCTCTTTTCCTCTTGAGATGGATAACGACTTTTAGGTTGGGAGTCATCACATGAGTAATCCAATAACCATTCAATGACTGCTTGTGCGAATGGGAAATCTCGCACCTCTTTGTCATTGTAACTCATTTTATGCCCAAGGTCGAAGACTTTCGATCAAATAAAACAATCAGTCTTGCTCAATCACATCTCAGATATCTAACATCAAATCCTAAAATTTCTTTACATATTAGCAAACTATCTTAGTTTTGAGTCAACTCATGTAATTGCCTTCGAGCAAGGCATGCAACCTTTTCGGGGAGGAACTTCAGTTTTCATTTCAAGTCCTTTACCACAACTTGCCATCCTCGAGCAAGTACATGGACGTCAGGGTCACCTTGGCGTCTTCGAAATTTGTCTTCACTTTTTTAAGATATTGTTGGATGTCAAACAAATGTTTTTAAACAAGGTACGCCACATTTTCATAGAGGAAGTGGTTCTTTCACTCCTATTTCAAGTCCTCCAACACAACTTAGAATCCCCGCACAAATACATGGAGCCAAGCTCACCTTGACATCTTCAAAACCTACCCTCACAGTCCGAAAATGTTGTTCGACATCTAACAATGAAGTTTTCTAGCACTTCGGCATCTCGGGTCCCCCTATAGCCTTTCGATTCCAATACCTTCAACCGAATGTATTCTAAGCTTGGAGCGACTCCTGACTAAGTTGTAAGGATATGAGCAGTGAGGTTTGACCTTTTGTCTACTTCCTCAAGTCGTTCTCGCAACACGCTCACCGAATCGCGGTACTCCTCCGCAATCTCAAATATTATTGCTTGCACATTTGCAAATTGTATTCTCAACTCTTCAAGACGTCCCCCATTAGACGGCTTAGAGCTAAAGCCAATGGTTTTCATTTCCAGTATGCTCACCCGAAAACTCAAGAACTTTATTATCGTCAAAGTTTGTCTCAAGTCTTTGATGTCAAACGAGCTCTTTCTCTACTATACCACCTCTAAGGCTCGATGATACTCCTTTAACTTGCCCATTTTCTATCGAAAAAATTCAATCAAGTTGCTTTTGAGGAGGTAGGTTTTTGTAGATACTATCACCACAACCTTGAGCTCTAATACTAAATGTCATAAGTTGACTTTTTCTTAGTTGAGATTCACGCCTGTGCGACACTTACTAGCTCATTCCAACGAACAAGTCAGCCTAAACGAGTTTTTACGTAACAAATTCAAGCGGATTAGTTGTTTACAAAAATATATCAACACTATAAAATAAACGAAAATAAGCTATTATCGTAATCCCACACAATCCGACGTTTTATTGATTAAATACGCACAAGTGTATAAGTCATCAATAGGCAGACAAGTATTGAATATACAAGCATCATTACATATCGAGACCATACAGTCAAGCTTGAATGATTCATGCAAGCAACACATTTTTATCTACCAAGGGCGAAGGAGTACATAGCAATGCCCCCGGAGTACTGATGGACAAGGCCCTTCTGAGGCACCTAGCTATCCCCTCATAAAGAGGGTTTTGAGACATTGCAAGTGTGGCATGAGAAGACATACCCTATGTCTTAATTGTCATACCCCTGAATATTACATACAATAAATATTCCCAAGCCATAACGATGCCTTCAGATTTGCGGCCACGAGCTTACTAGCTGGCACTAGACAAGCAAATATATAAGGCCCTTACATATAGCATATTAGACATTTTTAGAATATATCACCATATAATCACACTTTTTCTTACATGAAATCCATACCCAAATCAATTTATAAAGAAAAATTATAAACAATCGTATACATTCCTTTCATCCTTTTCCATTTCTTCCATTCAGCCATCACCTCTTCCTTATCTTTTCTTCTTTGCTTGTCTTCTTTCTCAGCCATTTCTTCTTCATCTCATTCCCTGGTCATTCTCTTCTCTCCTCCTTCCTTTTTCCTCTTTTTCTTTTCTTCCTTTCTTTTCTTCTCTTTCTTCTTTCCATTTTCCCGAAAAATTTCTTCTTCTTTATTGTTTTCTCGTAGCTTTCTCTATCTTTTCTTACCAGAGTTTCTCCCTTCTCCCTATTTCTCTTGCCATGATTTCCTTCCCATTTGGTCTCTCATAGAATTGCTTCCTTCTTTCTTGCCTTTTGTCTCTTTTCCATTTTCTTTCTTTTTCTCTTTGTTTCCTTTCATTCCCGTCAAAATCCATTTATAACATTTTCCTCTTTTTATCTTCTTAATTGTTCTAGAATTGTGAAGAAAAGACACTAGAAATGACCATTATATCCATGCAAGAATGACCATTATATCCTTACACCTTTGTGCTTAAAATTGGGTCTACTATTTACCCATTATTTATGCTTACTATTCATATAATTTGGGCTTATATTTTGCTCATTATGTGGGTTTGGTTTAGTCTTGTTTTATTGCCCACAAAGCATAGCTATATGCTCCGATTTTAACTCACTTATCTTAATTTAACATATTACCTTTTAAGTTTGAAAACCTTTAATTTTAGTTCGCCTTTGCTTTATAACAATTTAACATATAAATAAATTTCATTCCATTACATTTACCTTCAATCTGCATAAGATGTTTATGATTGAAAAGTCTAAATATATAATAGTGTGTTATGACCATGTGAAAATGAATCATTATTAACCGATATGAAAATGAGTCAACTTATATCTCAAATATCACACCATCTGAAGACTTTAAAGAGGTAATCTATGTAAACCTAATATTAAGTTTGATTAGATCTCATAGTTTGGGTAGTCCTTAATGAGGTAATATAAGTAAAACCTAATATTGAATTTGATTAGATCTTATAGTTTAGGTAGTCCTTAACGAAGTAATCTCAATAAAACCTAATATTAAATTTGACTAAATCTTATAGTTTGAGTAACTATTAATAGATCAATTTATATCCCTAGATATCACACCATATGAAGACCTTAAAAAAGTAGTCTTAGTAAATCTAATATTGAGTTTGATTAGATCTCTTAGTTTAGGTAGTCCTTAACAAGATAATATCAATAAAACTTTGAGTTTTATTATATCTCATAGTTTCGATAGTCTTTAACAAGATAAAATCAACAAAACCTAATATTAAGTTTAATTAAATCCATAATTTGATTATTCCTTAACGGCTTAATTTATATCTCTAGATATCACACCATGTGAAAACCTTAAAAAGGTAATCACAGTAAAATCTAATATTAAATTTGATTAAATCTAATAGTTTAGGTAGTTCTTAACGAGTTAATCTCAATAAAATCTAATACTATATTTGATTAGATCTCATAGTTTGGTAGATATCATAGTTTGGGTAGTTCTTAATGAGATAATCCATTAAAACATAATGTACGGTATTTGACTAGATTTCATATTTTAGGTAGTCCTGAAAGAGGTAATTGTAAACTAAAAATGCATTTATTTGTTCAACTGGTAATTTATAGCAAAAAATATAATTATGTTTTTTAGCAATAAAAACACATGAGCAGAAGAAAAGTGATAAAAAGAAAAGAAAATCTATTTAAATTTTCAATGATTTTGTTTCTAATTAGAGTTGGAATTTAATAATTTTTCAAAGTTAGTTTTGGGTTTGTAGGGGAAATATTTGAAATTACATTTAACAATAAAATTAATTTTTAAAAAATATTTTAAAAAGCAACTCAATCCCTACTTTTCAAAATCTATTGTAAGTTAGGTGATTTTCTAAAAAATATATCTTTGGAACATTCCACCAATAAAACTAAACTGACTCTTAATAGACTTCTTCACATGAAACATTAATTCAATGTATAACCGATGAAACCAAGATAAATGTAGATCTAGTAAGATCTAAGAATCATATTGGATAAGAATAAATATAAATTCAATAAAAATCTTGGCAATATTATCTTGTTAGTGAAATTATTTAACCTAAATCTTAAACTATCTTATAGGTGATGATCTAATAGTACTACAAAAGATAAACTTTACAATATTACTATCATTTAATCTTGAATTTGGCGACAAAAATTGAAAAAGATTGGATTGTATAAGAATAAAAAAAAAAATTATGTTATTGGGCAAGTGCTCCATCCACATATCCCCAATCTTGACAAAAAGAGAAGATTGTGAGAAACTTGTTGAATATGAGCCACCAAATCTTATGTTGTTAGTGACATGGGTCATTTCTAGTTTAAATACTCTCTGAGCTCTTTAAGATATAGATGTGTTTTAGGTTGAAAAGTTTAAAATAAAAAAGTTATATGTTATGTGCTCAAAAAGAATAATATCTACGTTAGTTTATGGTGTTACATAGATAAAAGTAAGTTGGGGTGCAAAATCTAACGTCATCAGTGTGAGAGTTCTTGGGCTAGTATATATATGACCACGTTTACCTTTAATCTGCATAAGATATTTATGATTGAAAAGTCCAAAAAATATAATTGTGTGAGTTACAACCATGCTAAAATTAGTTGTTACTGATATGAAAATGGGTAAATTTATATTTCTAGATATCATACTATGAGAAAACCTTAAAGAGGTAATTTCAATAAAACCTAATGTTGAGTTTGATTAGATCTCATAGTTTGAGTAGTCTTTATCAAGGTAATCTCAATAAAATCTAATATTAAATTTGATTAGATCTCATAGCTTGATAGATATCATAGTTTGGGTATGATATTTGAATAGATTTCATAGGTTAGGTAGTGCTTAAAATGTAATTGTAAACTAAGAACGCGTAAGTATTATTTCACAATTCTGCATTAAAATATAATATTTATAATTTATAAATTTTTTTTGTAATCTTAAGATAATTGATAGCAAAAAATATAATATTTTTTTATTATATTTTCAAGCAATAAAAACACATAAGTCGAAGAAAAGTAATAAAAAGAAAAAGAAAATCTTATTTAAATTTTCAATGATTTTGTTTTTAATTAGAGTTGAAATTCAATAATTTTTTCAAAGTTTAAGTTTGTAGGGGATATATCTAAAATTACACTTAAGAATAAAATTAATTTTTAAAATAATATTTTAAAAAGCAACTCAATCTCACTTTTCAAAATCTATTGTAGGTTAAGTGATTTTGATATATATATATATATATATATATATATACACACACACATACACTCACTTTGGAATATTCCACCGATAAACCTAAAGTGATTCTTAATAGACTTATTCACAATAAACATTAATTCAATGTATAATGAATGAATGAAACCAAGACAAATCTAGATTTAGTAAGATTTAAGTAACATATTGGATAAGAATGATATAAACTCAATAATAATCTTGGCTATATTATCTTGTTTGTAAAATTATTTAATCTAAAATCTTAAACTAAATTATAGAGGTTCTAACGTTAGCATGAAAGACAAACTTTACCATATTATTATCATTTAATCTTGAATTTGGCTAAAAAAATTGAAAAAGATTGAATTGTATAAGAAGGAAAAAAAAAACTATGTTGTTGGGCAAGTACTTCATCCACGTATCCCCAACCTTCACAAAAAGAGGAGATTGTGAGAAACTTGTTAAATATAAGTCATCAAATTTTACATTGTTAGTGAGACGAGTCATTTCTAATTTAAATACCCTATGAGCTCTTTAACGTGTAGATGTGTTTTACATTGCAAAGCTTAAAATAAAATGGTTATATATTATGTACTCAAAATGAACAATATCTACGTTAGGTTGTAGTGTTAGATAAAAGCAAGTTGGTGTGCAAAATCTCCCATTATTAGTGTGAGAGTTCTTCGACTAGTATATATATGACCATGTTACCTTTAATCTACATAAGATGTTTATGATTGAAAAGTAAAACCTAATTTTTGTGGTGTTTAACTAGGTTTCATAGTTCTTAAAAGAGTAAAATGTAACATTAGGATTTAAGACAATCTAAGGGCCAGTTTAGAATTGTTATAGATATTAAAATAATCTACTTCTGCTGTGCTAATACTTGTTGAGTCACAAATGAGGTGATGCATAAAATACTACATTTCCTATATAATTAGAGAGGATCATTTAATAATATACATAAACTATTTATCCTAAACAACAATAACATTTCCGTCTATAATCACATTATTAATTTCTTAGATATTAGTGTGAACTTTATAATTAAAATACTGGCCTTGATCAGTTTCGCAATCAAAAAACCATTTGAGTATTTGATTGTTGAATATATATAGACAGATGTAAGTGATGTTAAAGTAAAAATTGTTGCATAATATCGTAATCAACTTGGATTAACTGAAGGAACTTAACCAAATCTTTCTTTATATATACATGCATGAGAGATAATTTGAGTGAAATTGTGCAACCTGAGTTATTGTCTTGTTGATTACTACTTATATAGGTTCCCTAACAACAAAGGCCGAGTTCGTGAATCATTCTCAAATGCTAAGGCACATCAACAACTGGTAGGATTTGCAAGGGAAAAATCAAACGCAACATATTGCATTAATGAAAATTTTGGAATCTAGAATGTAATTACTTAAATTCTTCTATTGGAAGTCTCATAAGAATCTATTGTCTGCTCTTTTTCTAAAGCAAGCAATAACAAAAATCATTAATTAGGACATATGCATGCATGTCTTGAATCTTGAGTTGCTCTTCCTGGAGAGGGAAGGAGGCATGACTCCCCTACCATGGCCCTTAAGTGTATGCAGACATACACGTACTATACATTCATGTATGTAGGGAAACATATACACACATACTCATACATAAATATCTATATATACACACATGCATATATAAATGTTAATTTATACGTACGAGTCAGTACATGCATGCACATAATCACATACATATTTCAATTGACAATCCCCAATTATGCGTATAGAAAAGAACTAATGTGCTATGAAGTTCCTCAAATTTTCAAATTGTTTATTAACCAAATGACTTTTACTAATGCATGAAACAAAAATCTAGTGATTGTGGGCAAGCTAGATTGGAAACAAAGAGCAAGCTCAAGCACCAAACATCCACAAGTTCCTGGCACATCGAAGAGTTAAGGTAACTGACATAAGTCATCAGTTTGTTTTTGCATTGAATATTTTTACTCTGGTTATTGGAAACACATTGTACAGTGGCATGGATAATATGAAATATGCATGCAAGTATAAGCATAAACACAATAATTACTGCAAGCCATACTCTAATAGTTAGTTTCACGCTTGATTCCATTTTCATGAATTTTCTATACTACTGATTTGTCAATTCTTTATCACAAGATCCCTTATTGAAGTATTGTGCTAAGGCAACATGCAACAGAAAAGGATTCATGAAAATTCTTGATTTTGCTTCTGAGTTTCTGTATGCTGCTGAATGTATCAAGAAAATCTTGTTTTAGTCTATAAGGTACTCAATCTGAAATGATTCTAATACATCGTTAATCATATCAATCATGTGGCTCTTGCTATGAGATCAATCCCCTAGAAGGAAGAACATCATTGTATGCATGCATGTATAGATGAAAACAATAATAATAACTTTGGATTTCAGTTCATATTTGAGAAGTAACATGTCCACAAACCATATACTTTACACAGAGAAGCGTTTGGTACCGGTAAATCTTTGTGTGAGAACCATCTCATAAATTTCAGCCACAATATTAAACTCAAAAGTCAGTGTGCAGTCTTTTATTAATGTACTTGAAACTTGATTTAGTGCTGATTTTGACCTGCTTAATTATTTTGCTCATTATGAAACAATTTTAACCTAATAAATCAAGGAACTAAATGGAACACATGAACAAATAGACATAACAGAGAAACTGCTTCATTATAATTCCAGCACTGAAGTACAACATGAAAAGTGAAATAAACTTTCAGAGATACTCTGATTTTCCCATAGCAAACTTACAGAAAGAAACAACTAGAGAACTACAACTTACATCTCTTAATACTCATACGCCTATTAGCGTTGACGCAAACTGTTGCCTTCCTCCCAGCAGGTTTTCCGTAGATTTGAAATCCTGAAAATTGATAGTACTGAATTTAATTAATGTCTGAAGAGTGATTAAGTAATTTCATAAGGGTACTCATTCTGGAACTCTGCCAGTTGAAAGATTCATGTTGGTAGAAATTGCACGGAAGGTAGAGTACTGCGGCATGGCACTGTTGATCATGTCCCAATTTTGAGGTAAATTGAAACTGTAGTTGCTGGAGTTGCAACTTACTTCCTTTGAAATTTCAATATTTTGCTGGTAAGCAAAAATTGAAGAGGGGTTTTGCTTTCTTTTTAGCACATTCAAATTAGATCCCTGCTGGGAAACATCTTCCATTGAAGCTTTATTAGCTACTTCGTGAAAGCAAGGTTGTTCTTTGACTTCAGCAACAACATTCAAGGAAGATGCAAAGTTGTGGGCATAAGAACTTGATGCTTCAAATGCTTTGAATTGGCTCAAAGACCTGAATTGGGTCAGGATTTGAGGGTATGTACCAGGAACTTTCTTACAGTACTCGTGGCTTCTTGATCTAGTGCACACTTTTTCTATGGTTCTTTGCCTTGCTCTTGCTCTTGCCTTATCCCTGGACTCTTTTGCAAGAGGTTGAAGTGCAGTTTTGTGAAGCTTTTCCATCTTTTTCTCTTCAGAAATTCTCTCCAGCAGCTTACTTTTTGAATCAGTCCCCTCCAAGTCACCGTTTTCATATATGACTTCTCGCTTGGCACTACCGATATTGCCAGTACGCTTCAGCTCTGCCAGTTCCCTAATGGCATTTCTTGATTTGCTGAGCAGCCATCCGAGGGTTTTGCTTGCTTTATCAAACCCTAGCATGTCCTGAAGATCAAAGAACTCGCGGGAAATTTCAATAGACAGTCTCACTCTCCGATCTCTTAAACCTTGTGCTGTATAAATCTTTCTATGCCGATCTTTCTTCACTGGCTCCTCGCTTGGAGCCAATTTTGAAGCATCATAGTATTCTGTATTTCGGCAGTTAAAATCCTGCATAATCATTGTAGTATTATTGCCCGTAAATGCCATGTTTGTCAAAGACTCGGGAATTCTAGGATTTGCTGGTAAAAGTAAACCGGTGAGTGGATCACGCTGGTGATTAATGAAAACTTCGTTGTTGTCATAGCCTGCAAATAGAGGAGGAAAATGGAGATAAGAAGAGGAGTAGTTTGCAAAAGGGTTGAAGCAGGAGTTGGAAGAAAACATTTGTGCCAGGAAATTGACTGAACAAACCTTAGTTTCTCAAAAATTTAAGCAAGAAAACTATTAGAAAACCAATGAAATGGCTCTAGCCATTTGAGGTTTTCATGATTGAACTCTCTGCAATAAGTAGTATTAAAGATTCAGGACAGCTATACATAATATTGCCAAAGAAAGAACTATCTAGCTAGGGAGGAGATCAGGTATAATTTGGTTGATAAAAAGCCCTAAATTCTAAATTTATAGGAGACAATGAAAATGCTGTGACGTTTCTTTTCATATGCATATTTAGGGCAAAATTGAGATACATAGCTGAAAAGAAAGTAGTGGGTGATGTATAGATAAGTAATTAAATGAACAACGAAAAACAAATTCTGTCCCACCAAATGTGGTAGCAGAGCCAGGTTGGTAAAGGCAGGGACTGCTGAGCAACCTTTTCAAACTTTGAACCCATAAATTTAGAATAAAAATAATATCTGTTTCCCTAATGTTTTAAATATTCTTAAGTTGAGACATAATTTTTTTTATTTATATTAAATAAGTCTTTAATTCCTGTTTAAAATATTAAAATAAGTTACATATTTTTTCATATTCAACAATGTAATGATAATTACATAATTTTAGTAGGAGTAAAGAACCTATTCAATAAATATATATATATATATATTATATTCTCAATTAAGAAAATATAAAAACTTAAATACTCGAATATTTTTATCATACTTTAAATTAAGTGTGGGAGAGAGAGAAAACGAGATATGAAGGCATGAAGAGCTCGTTTGGCAGCTCGCACTGTATTGTATTATTTTAAATAAATTATATTGTACTATAATGGATTCTAGTGCGATAAATTAAATGAAAACATGTATTATCTTTGATGTAGCAACTAACCGATTATTTATAAGTTATCATGTGTTTAGTGCGATAACGTATTAGAGTGTATTAAAATTTAAATTTTTTAAAATTAAATTAATATTTATTAAATAATAAATAAAAAAATATAATATATTCCAAACATATATATATATATTGTTTATAGTTTAAATAAATATGTATTCTATGAATAAAAAAAATTAAAAATCAAATGAGTACTGCAAAATACATTATATTATATTAGAATTTGTTAAATAACAACCAAACATTTATTTTCATATTGTTATATATCTAATTAGTTAATTAATTAAAAAAATTGACATCATAATACTTATTTTTTCAATTTCTCCTAAATATATACCTTATAAAAATAATATCTAAAAATATTCTCATATATAAACAACTAACACACATCTTCATCCAATCTTCATCCAAAATGCATATTCAACTTAATTATCAAAATATATACGTTTATACATTTTCATCCAACATATGCCCATCACCAAAAATTAGTGTTCAAGTGTCGGAATATAATGAATTCTAAACATACAAAAAATAAAACATATTTGCTTTCAAATCAAACTCAACCCTATTCTCGCACAAAAGCTTTCTCACATATGTTAACTTATGTTCACCCCGTAACAACTTGAATACTAAAATATTGTAAGATTTTTATAGTATAAAAGTTAGGGTCTCAAGTTCACCATCTGCAATTAGTCCCATAGTTGCAAGTTCGTCGACAATATCACTTCTATCTTCTTTTTCATCCAACATGTGTTCAACTATCATATTCTTGCTTTGCATTGTTTGATTATAGACTTCTTGAAATACTTTAGCAACATTCTTAATAATAATACTCATATTATCTTACAATCTCGATCTTTTCTTACTTGATGTGTTTGAGTCAGCTCGAGTAGCATGTTGAGAACTTGAATGTTAGGTAACTGACATTGGTGAACAATCATCACCATCTTCATTATCATCATCAAGATTAATTTCTTCTCAATTGACTTCGTTAACCATATCAATTGGAGTTTTTGCCCCCTCTCTATTTGCATGTTCTTTTTTCAAATATATTAGTTAATTTCTCGTAAAGTGGGTATAACTTATTTCTCCAAATTTTTTTGTTTCTTTATGAGACTACAATATATCAATAAGTTAAAACATATATTAACTTGTAACGATCTCAACCCTCGGTATGGCCACCAGGTGCCACCCGACTCACACCTAAACTACCGAGTTACTGTCGTTACAGTTCAATGTTCCTCACGGATCCACTGAGCAGGAATTTATCCCTCGGCCCTCTAAGCACCACAAGTTCGACTACTGAGCTATTTGTTCCTTTTTCGAAGGGAAGTTCGCCTCCCCTACGCTTTGAACCAAGGACCTCCACCTTAAGGAGTAATTCTTAGGAAAATGAATACCAATTGTGCTACTGGAACAATTGGTACTCACTTTCATAGGGAATACTTTTTAAGGTGGAGGTCTCGGATTCAAAATGTGGGGGAGGCGGACTTCCCTTCAAGGAAGAAACAAATACCTCAGTAGCTAGACCTGTGGTGCTCAAAGCGACGAGGGACAAATTCCTGCTCAATGGGTCCGTAAGGAACACTGGACTGTAACGAGGATAACTCGGTTATCCAGGTGTGGGACCTGGTAGTCATACTAAAGACCAAGGTCGTTACATTTTACTTTACAAAATTATAAAATATATATATTATCATTTTCATCAAATGGAAAAATAATATCCATTCATTTTCCTACTTTCCTTTACTTGGCATAAATGAATCCATGTACTAGCATCTAATTAGTCAATTTTTTCATATTTATCCATATATTAAATTATTAATAATAAATAAATAAACACTTTATTTAATTAATTATTATGGTATTACCATAATATTCCTTTATAGTATTTACCATAAAATTATTTTATAAAATTTACTATAATACCCTTGTATAGAATATTCTATACATTTAATTCTTTAATAATTAATTAAGAAAGTGTTTATTAATTCATTTGATATTCGGTAAATTATTTCATAATTTATAAAATGAATCAATCTCTTTAATGCATTTAATATTTAATAAATCATCTTATGATTAATTAAATATGTTTACAGACCAAAATTGACATCTAACAATGTATCATGGCCACCCGAATTATAATAAAATAACAAGCTTCAACATGAACCTTTTCGTAATCAGTTACCATGCAATTCAATCATTTAGTTATACTTGCTCTGATTGGATCAAAGTTATGGTTAACTATAAAAACCTTTATATCCAATACTATATATAATGAACATTAAGATTTTAACTTATTCAGTGTACTAACATTGAGAACTCCTCAATCCCACACTTCATCTTGGTTAAAGATTTTTTGAGTCATATCTCTATAATTCATATAGATCATACTCTCACAATGTACTAAAAGTGACGAATTCTTTATTTAATATTTATCTATCTCCATGAATGTTGTACTATACTTAATAACTACCTATAATGAACCTTATAGTCTATCATGAGTTAGTATTAAAATACAGCATTTCACCTACAAGATAACTATAATATTCTCAAGTCTAAGGATCACTTGCACTATTGATACGAAGAATATCTAATTAACATTAAAGTACAATTACCATTTAGACTTTTTTGCCGTGAATCAATTCAGTAAACTCAATATCTAATAAGCACCTATACACTTGCCTTAGTGTCACCAAACAAATGGTTTATGAGAATAACCGCATTTTCAATAAACATGTATAATGTGTACCATTTTTTTCGGTACTATAAAGGTCTCACTTTATAGTCCTATGACTGTGAATATTCAAGAATGATGCATTTAATATATATATCTCATAAGTATGATATCATCATAATTACACACACACACACACACACACACACACACACATATATATTCCCCTTTTAACTTACAACCAAAATTTACATTCTCCTCATTATTCCACCTTGAAATTGTTTTAGTTTACACATCTTCACAATTTTCCTCCCTCTATTCATAAGAATCGCTTCTTTAAACATAATTAGTTTTAAAAACTCCACTTATCCCACAATTTTATATTGATGAAAAACTTTTCAAGCACAAAATAAAGAGTAAAATCACACTGCATTGCACACTTCATCATTTATAAATTTAATAACAAAACACCTACAACTTATTTTTAAAACACAATAACAAGCAAATAATGAACTCATAACAAAAGAAAAAAATTGCTTACGCTTGCTTTGACAACGAAGGACCTTCGAGAATGTAAGCCATGAGTGAATGAAACGGGTTGGGGGACCCTTGAATAGAGTGGTTTACGAAGACCAAAGAAGAAACATGGGATGGTCAGGGTTTGAAAAGGTGAGATAGAAGAAGAAGAGAAAGCCTTAGGGTTTGAGGAAAGGAAAGCGATGGCAATAACAGTAGCAAAAGCAGACTATGAATGGAATTAATATAGTGTAGACAAAGACCCTACCCTCCACGAGTCTTTTTTTTAATATATACATTGTAGTATTTTGATATATAATGCAATACAATGCAAAGTAAAATTATTACCAAACACTGTATTAAAAAAAATTAATCGGTCCAGACTTTTTGTGCAGTCTAGTCCAGCATACCAAACGAGCCCTAAGATGCGGAAACATCACACTATGTAAAAATGAGTCATTATTATTTGTGTTTTAAGTAAACCATAATTTTTGTTGTGTTTAACTATATCTCATAGTTTAGATAGTACTTAAAAGAGTAAATTGCAACATTAGGATTTAAGACATTCTAAGGGTAGTTTGAGATTGTTGTTCATTTTAAAATAATCTATTTTTGTTGTGCTAATACTTCTCGAGGCACAAATGAGGTGATGCATAAACGATATGATGCATAAAATACTACATTTCCAATATAGTTAGAGAGGATCATTTAATAATATACATAAACTATTTATCCCAAACAACAATAATAATCACATTATTAATTTAATAGATATTAGTGTGAACTTTATAATTAAAATGCTGGCCTTGATCAGTTTCGCAATCCGTTTGTTACGACTTCTACAAATAAAACACTTTCAAGAAAATGTTTTATATATAGAAGTGCCTTCGCCAGTGCATGTTAGTTAAAAAAACTATTGAATATTTGATTGTTGAATATATATATATATATATATATAGACAGATGTACGTGATGCTAAAAATTGTTGCATAATATCGTAATCAACTTGGAT
>JAXCLQ010000015.1:2875155-2893982 GCA_035584115.1 Cedrela odorata
AAAAATAATTTGTAAATAATTTAAATTAATATTTTAAAATATTTAATTAAGATTAATAATATTATTTTATTTATTTTTTTAATAATTTTAAAAATAAAATTATATATATAATTTTATTATATCTTATTATATACTAAATATAATATAATATTACATATTATTTTATTTTATTCTATCTAACTTAATCTTATCTTATCTTATTTTAAATTATTAATTTTATAATATATAATTTTATAATATGCAAACAACCTGCCCGTATTGTTTTGCCATGACATAGCATTAACAATGCTCAGTACATGATGGATGGCAAAGGCATGCATCTGCGACAGCTTTGCTGTAAAGTGTAAAGGGAAGGGATGGCATTGTATGTACGTTTTCTTCTGTTTTTGTTCTGTGGGTTAGCAGTAGCGAGGAGTAGAATAGTAGTGGGACAGTGGGAAATTTACGAGGAAAAAGAACATTACATGGGTTTTCTCAATGTATTATTTTTCATTATTATTATTATTATTTTAAAAAATTTATTGCTATATAATGATTTTAAAGGTTATTATTATTATTATCAACATTATTTTTAGTTATAAACTTATTTTTTGTTCTAACCTTTAAGTCTTATGATGGGTAATGTTTGTTACGTCTCACGATTAATTCTATTTTTATTTTTTATTGATAAATATTTTCTCGCCTATTGTAATTTGCTTAAAAACAAAATTAAATTTTCATTTTTTTATACTAAAATTTTAATATTTATTGATGTAAAAAGTATTAAATTTTGTATTATGACTCACCGATCTCTTGAAGAAATTACAATGAAATCTTAGGACACTTTCTCTTTTTCTTTGCCTCCTTAATGTCCCTGAAAGGACAAACAAAACAGAAATATCCTTGTATCTCACTCTCTTTGCAGAGTATAACACACAAATATAAATATATAAAGCAAATTTGCATGTGAAACATTTGCCCCTTCAGTGTTGAAAAGGTTGTTTCTTTTCTGTAGTTTGTACTAAGCTCCACCATCACGGTTTATTCTTAGTAAATCTCACCACCAATTATATACACTGTTATAATTACCCTAAAAAATGAAAATTTCATTAGTTTTTTAACAAACATTCTACAATATTCTACCCTAGCTTTTAGTTTAGTTCACGAATTAATATATTGTCCTTGGCCATGTCTCAGCTGAGTTCTATATGTACCCACTACAGATCACATTTGTCTCTCGCTGTTTCTCTGAAGAAGCATGATAAGAAAACAATGACCAAAAGACAAAAAAATTTAGGGGTGGTAGTTCTAGTGTTGTTTTCAAAAGACAAGATCTGTATTTGAATGAACCACAAAAGCAGTATGCAATGAGATCAGTGGGTGAAAATGATCAGCACAGCACAGGATCTATGGCCATGGATGAATAAATGCTTTCGTATGCATTAAGCTAAAACTATTCTTTTTTATTTGATGTGATTGCAAATGTAGGAGCTCATCTAACTTCTTCCTTTGAAGCCAAACCCATCTTTTAACAAAGTCCATGATGCTTGGCCTTAGCCGAACGGTGGCTGAGGTTTGTTCTTGAGATTTCTATTCTTCTTCTGAGGCATCTCACTTTTGATAGCTACGGATCAATTTATATTTTTCAAATTATAAGAGTATTTATTACCCTTTTTAAGTGTTCAAATTTAATTTATTTCATAATAAGACTAATTCAGAAGGGATTGAGATTCGAGAGTAGACATCACTTTTAGAGTAAAGGTATTAATTCAGACTATTTAATCCTTAAATGAGAATTTGAATTACATCCCAACAGTTAATCCAACATAAAACTTTCTTAATTAAGCAATAATTTGAATTATATTCTAATGATTAAATCAACTTATTACGTTTAATTGAATATTGTTGCATGTAGCTAAATCTTGTTGTATCTTAGTTAATGGCCAATTGGATTTTTAACTCAATTATAGAAATTGTCTGTCTGTCCAATTGAGAGGTGACACCTATGATTCTCTTGAGGAAAGCTTAAGACAAACAAATATATATATATATATATATATATATATATATGTGTTAGTCATTTTCATCATCTTTGCGTTGGTTTCTGCTTGATGGTATGGTTTGGTATTACTTTAATGGACAAGCTCAAGAAATGATATATGCATTTACAAGTAATTATTGTATGAATTAAACCTTGATGGCACGAAGAATTTTATTAATAAACAAGACTCTTAGGGATGTTTGTCTCTCATTAATTAGGTTAAAAAGAGTGACAAATGCCAAATTAATCTAAGAAATTACGTATCTTCTATTAATTGTGAGCACAAAAAGTTTGTATTGACATCCACATCCCCTTTAGTTATAGTGGATAGTTATTATTAGTTATATTGATTTTTGATTTTTGCATGCATAATAAAATAGCGAAATCAAATCGCGTTCCACTTGAGTTTGAGGAGCACCCAATGGCTGGTGGCTCCTCACCTCAGAGAAGGGGTATAACTTCGCAAGTGGTTATGGCAAATTCCTTCCCAGTGACAATTAGGCGTAAACGAGGCCTATTCTGAACCTAAAAGTTTTAGTGCTGCCTATAATAAAGTTTAGTTCATATATCTAAATTGTACTAAATTAGAAACCATTTAAGCAAGTGCCATTCTAAACTCAAATATATGAGTTGTGTTCAGCTTTAGTTTTACATTCAAGAAGAAGAAAAAGAGAAAACCCTAAGAGCTAGTTTATGAAAAAGCCAACTATAAACAGGCACTGCAACCATCAATACTCGTTTTGGTGTTCTCACTTGAAATTAGTTGTTAACTTGATGAATGTTTTGCACTTAATTGTCATGATTAATCAATTGGGATAATATTAATAATCACGATGTTGTAATACTGGGATTAGTTGTATTGATTGGACATCAAACAAGTATAAGAATGGGCTGACGACTTCTTTCGATTACTTTGGCCCATGCACACATAGCAACTAAGTGGCACTCACACATAGCATAACGTAGTTGAAACAACACACTATAAGATTGTCCCTTCTTATAAATAATTGATTTTTATAACATATATAATCTTTATGTTATTAATATTCGCATCATGATAATAATATCCAATGTAAGCATTTTGATGTTGAGCATTATTAAAATAGTATATCATAAGTTAATGAAAGCAATGTGATAACATTATTGAGAAGATGACTTAAAATATTCTATATATAAAAAATGTGCATGTCAATAGATAACATTATATATTCATGTAACTATATGGTTGATGTTAATATAACATTAATGTATTTTTTTAGTATAAAAAAAATGGCTAGGGTTGCATACAACCAACCATATTAATTTTCAAAACATTTATTACCCATCTCAAATATTTTATTATAATTTTCAATTTATGTATTATTTTTAAGAAACTTAAAAAATTATAATAAAATTTTCAAAAATAATAACAAAATTGTTAAAATCATAACAAAGATCTCGTTAATATTTATTTATTAAATTACTATATGTAAATAAGGTATAAATTACAATCAAATACGTTATATAATTAATTAAATGTTTTTTTAAATGTATTTTCAAATTTATTATATGATTAATTTTTTAAATATTTATGAATGGAAGAATTAGAGTTAAGATCTTCTCAATGAATTACCTTCACTAAATTAATAAATAAATATATAATAATTAACCAAATATTTGCATATAAAAAAGTTGTTCTTATTACTTTCTGTATTTGTATTTTTGTTGAACGGGGTGTGGTCTCATGATTTTTTATTATGAAACCAAATAGAATGATGGGTCATTTATGTGCACAATAAAAGAGACGAGGTATGGGATCAGATTTCATGTGTGCTTGATTGACTGATTGATTGACCAGCCAGCAGGTGATGGTAGGGCTAAAACCACTCTAACGAATGGTCCCCAATCTTGATCGGAAAAGACCCTCACAGAGTGACAGAGAGAGATGTCACGGCCGTCGTGGTGGTGGTAGTTGTGGTGGTGATGGTGGTGGGGCTTCAAGTCTTTGAAGATTAGGAAAGAATGCATGCACGCACGTGGGTCGGTAGGAATATGCATAAAGCTGCATGTAGTTTGACCATTACAAATTTCCAATACAGTAGTCTTCTCAGCATGCACGAGTTGTCAACTTCTGATTGCTTACATCATATAAACATAAAAAGATTAGGTTTTGCTATCCCTATTTTGCTTGCAAATTACAATCATCTGACCACCACCCTCAACGACGAAGAAGAAGAAGAAGAAGAAGACAAGTTTTGCTTTGATTATTTTTTCTTCTCAGTCTCAGCTACTTTATTACACTTTTTGGGTCCAAAAGCAAACTGTAGAGAAGCACTGTTTGATTCTGACCACTCTAGGATCATTCATTTCGCACGCATTGCACGTGCACAAGTGATGCCCTACATTTCTAGGGTTAATATATCATAGAGACCGACTATATTATAGCATTGCACGTGCACAAGTGATACCCTACAGTTCTAGGGTTTATATATCATAGAGACCGACTGTATTATATTTTTTTTCAATTTTTATATTACTCATTTTAAATTTCATATTTTAGTATTTCAATTTTCGTTATTTTAATTTTTATACAATATATATATATATATGTATATGTATATTGTAGTTAAGTCTATGTACATTTGTCTCATACACACATTTGCCTTAAGATCTTACTTAATATCCAAGGCTCCTATTTTTCTTTTTCTTTTTTTTAAATAGATAAAATTAATATCGATCTTAATTTAAGTAAAATTATCTACAAAATTTTTTAAAATTTATATTTCTTCGTGATATTTATTAATAACATTACGTTATTTATATATCAATAAATTAAAATAAACTTTAATTTCTTTCACATTCATTTTACTTAATTTTGCACATGGACTTTAAATTATTGAACTGCTATTTTTATAAATTTAGCTGATTTTGCATAAATTTTGGACAATTTGCTTAGCATAAATAGTCAACAATATCTAGACAAACTAGAAAAGAAATTAGGAAGTCGGTTGTTTGCTTATGCTGATGGAGATAAACAAAATTAATTCAAATTGCATCATGTGATATTGCCTTACTTTATTTATTTGGATTCAAGTAATCTCGCATCTAAAATGCCTATTAATATATTACTTTATTTATTTGGATTCAAGTAATCTCTCATCTAAAATGCCTATTAATAGAAGCCTATTTCGTAGGGAACATGAGATGAGTTTTAAATTATTGTATATTCAATATGGATCAGTATCCTCTTCTAATTTTTTTTTATTATTAATTTTTAGGCATGTGTCATAATTAATAATAAATAATTTAATTATATTTTGATAAAATTTATAAATTAATTTTATATTTTATAATATAAATTAAAAATACAAAAATATAATCTGAATAATTCATTATTAATTATGTCACGTGTCAATATCTTTAAAGTTAATAATAAAAAATATCAAAAAAAAAATCTTAATCCATTTAAAATTAGAATTTTCTCCTGATATTTTCTATTCTTAACTTTTAAATAGATGTTGATATGTAATATAATTAATAATGAATTGTTTAGATTGTATCATAGTAAAATTTATAAATTAATTTTATATTTTAAGATATAAATTTAAAATATTAAAATATAATATAAATAATTTATTATTAATTATATAACGTATTAATAATTATCAAAGTCAATGATAAAAAAAAATGAGAGAGAATAATGATCCCTTCAATCTCACCAAGAACAAATTAGTAACAAAAAACATTTAATTTTCAAACACATGAACCACAATTTATGCATTAAATTGTTAATTTTTTTAAATTAGAGAAAACATAGTACAAATTAGCCGAGAAGTGTCTTATCATCGGGTACAACACGCATGTGGTCACCAATACTTTCAACATGCATTTGAATAGCTCTGAGTTGACAAGACCACACCAAAATGTATCCAACGTAAAAGACACCACCAACAACAATGTATACAATCATCGCCATTTTTATTTTCTTCAGTAACTCCTTAATTTCTTCCCCGAGTGAATGAATGAATTAATTAATATCTCCTGCATTCTTCTCTCTTTTCACACTCGACCATTTTATCTTGCTTTAATTTTGCCCTCTTCAATTAAGAGATTCTGGTTTCATTAATTGCTGTTCATGAGCATAAAGATTCTGGTTTCATTGATTGCTTTTCATGAGCATACTGTTCAGTAATGATATAGTAAGAATATGTGCTTAACTTTAGATTAAAAGAAATAGAAAATGAGCACAAGTTTATTATGAACTTGGAAAATAAGTAATATAGCAATTGATTCTAATTGTTGTAGTGTACATAACAGGCTCTAATAATAATCTCTAACAATACTCTTTGCTATTTACATTCAGAAGAAGAAGAAAGGGAAGAGATCAAGCTTAAATTTGCTGCAATTTTGACAGAAATGATAGACGAACGCTTTACTTCAACCTTGAAGCAAAGAATTTACGATATAATTCTTCATTTTAGCTAGCAAGTACTCCATTTTCATTAGCTTTTGCATTTAGTCATGCCAGCAAAGGAGCATGATCACACATCTTCTGATAATGTACAGTCTTCCTTTCTGTTGTCTGCTATATCCTCCAAGCTTTCTGCATGATATCTTCTTCTTGGACGAGTCTTTCATGGCTGCCGCAGCTCTGCTCATCTCCATAGTTAATTCTAGCAAAGTTTCTTCTCTTTTAAAAGTGAAAAAAAGAAAGAGAGACAAATACAAGAGAAAGTTTCAAAGCTTTCAAGCTTTCAATCTTTCAGGAGCTTCAAGTTTCAACACCAAATAGTATTGTTGTAATGTTTTGATATGAAGCAATGGCAAAGTTCAAGCTTCTTATATAATAAGAGAGCGTGGTCCAAAGTTCACAAAAAATAATTATAATAACAATTGTCACCTTTAACCCCCCCTAAACTCTCCCTCTCTGGTTGTGCCACCTCATCATCTTGGTAAAAGAACACCCACCAAGATAGTTGGTCGGCCATTGATGTATCATCGAACGGTGAAAAATTAAAAATTATTTCAATATCTTAGATATTTGAGCATGCATCTCAACTGCCATGTTTTCATGACCATGTTATCATATTTCTCGAAGAAGCTCTGATGTTTTCTTGTCATGTCCTGTTTGACTGCATATTGCATACGCCATTATGCCTTTATTATTTTACCAATTCCATTAATCACTCTGACTGTCTCTTTCTCTCTTTCTGTACCAACTGTTATCTGTTTGCGGAAAACGTTTTCTGAAAACAAAAAAATTTATTGCTCTCTGATCAGCTTGGTGGTCCAGTAAAATTGGAATCTATTGCCGAAGAAACAGCAATACTTGTCTCCAACATTAAGTTGGTGTGGTTCCTGGAATTTGCTTCACTCTGATTTTTACTGTTCAGTTCTTTACGTTACTCGATTTGATTGAACTTAATCCACCTATCTTTATGTAATTAGATAATAACCCATGCCCTTTCGAAGGATCATAGAACTATCACTATCTATGATTACAATAAATAATTTCTACACCATGTAATTAATTAACTTAATCAATGTAGAAATTCATAGGTTCCAGTATTGATTGTTATTATAATAAGCAGGCAGATTTTCTCGAGAAAATAAAACAGAAGAAACAAGGGAGACAATACATGGTGTTACTAACACATTACTTTTTAGTAATATATTATTTATTGAATCTCAAAACTCAAAACAATTGGCACAAAATCAGAGTGAGACTTGTACAAACCCAGCAAGATTAGAAATAATTAATTAGGTAATTAGTGTAAGAACACAGCATAATCCCACATGTTTTGTCTTGTGCTTCACCCACACCACTTATCCCGTCGTAAACTTCTCTGGGGCTCGCACCTGGTCTTTGTAACTTCATTCATTCTGCAATAAAGGAATCTTCGCTTGAATGACTGCACTTTGCATTCAACTTTCTGAATTTAATAATTAGAATTTAGGAAGATTAATCAATTATATAAATATAATCCTCGATCAAAAATCAGTAAATTAATAAATAGACTATAAAATTCCTAATGACTTATTGAATCAGATTGCTTAGAAGAATTAGTAAAAGATACTCATAAATCTTCAAAATCTTGAAGTTTTGATTATTAAGATAGGAATAAGTATAATCATCAACTATTATAGTTAATTAAAATTAGATAGATTAAAACATGGGCAACCAATATTTAATTCAAATGATAAATTAGTGTATAAAAAACTAATTTATGCAATTGAAAATTCTTCAATAATTTATATTAAACCAACGTTTTGATAAAAATATTATTCTATGCGCACACACGCAGACGCACACGCAATAATAAAGACTCGTACAAATTTGATAAGGAAAGCTTTGTTTAAAGGTGACAAATGTGATGAGAGACCTAACATTATATAAAAGAAACGAGTGGAATTATTGATTTATTACAAAACACAATGGGGCATGCATGTCTTTTGTCTCTTAATTTTATTGCTTTGCTGGCCTTGATATGTATTGGAAAATTACAAAGCCGCATGGTGCAAAGAAGATTGGTCGACATGTGATAATCTCGTGAGAGACATGGTCTCTGCCTTCAATATTGTAGACAACCTTGATTATTGTTCTATTTTCTTATGTCGACTCACTATTAATTAGAGACTTGAAAGCTAAATGATCATCGTATCTTTGTCTTGATTAATTCAAAGATTACGTAGTTTTTATATTGTCCGGACGTCCTTCAATTGTACGGTTAATACAACGAATAATGTATCGTAATTAGTATCATTTTGGATTTACTAAATCTTAATTAATTATGATAATTATTTTAATTTAATCTCGATTAGTCACGTACTGAGTATTTGGATGAGATATTAAGTGGGAATTAAGTAAATTAATTAGATAATTAATAATGGAAGACAACTGTAGAAGATTTTGTCAACACAGATATAGATTTTGTGATGAATTCTTCTAGTATGCTACATCCCTGCTTCAATATCATGCATTTATAAATTGAAAATTAATAATAATATTATTAATAATAATAATTATTATTATTATTATTTTATTGTTATTATGTTAGTAGAGGACAATAGAAATTGAAAAAGGACAAGGGTGTATTGTATGTAAGAACGTGGCAAGAATATAGCCAAACATAGGGTTATGTGTTGGTAGCTTATTACTTTAAGAATGCATGGAATGACACATGGCTAGCACTTAGCAGTAAAGTTCATTCTTTTTATCTTTGATTTTGAATGCAAAACAAAAACAAACAAAAAAAGAAAAGCACTGATTGTTTCATTTCTTGTCAACGTGAGAAGTCAGCAGAGAGGAATTTTTCATTTGTTCGTAAAGCCAATTTGTTTAAGTTTTAAGTTTTTTTCTCCTATTTTGTCTTATATATTAATTTTTTTTGTAATTTTTATAAATACTTATAATTATTTATTAATAATATTATAAATGACTTATATATATATATTTTTTATTTTAATTTATTATAATTATTATTTTTAATTGTTTAGTTAAAAAAGAAATTGATGAAATTTTATTTTGTGATAATTTGTTCGCTATAAATTATAAATATATTAGTAAATTAAAATTTTTATATAGTATTGTGCAATAAATTTTTTTTTATTATTTTTGGGAGGTTTGTTGCATATGTACGCGCGCGCGCGCGCACACACACACACACATATATATATATATATATATGCATACATTTATATATTGAAGTTTTAATGGTTGTATATGTGTTTGATTTTAGTGATTAAGATAAAATGATGTTTTTATTAAATATTTTGTAGGAGATGGTTTGCTATGTACATGTATGTATATGTATATTGAAGTTTGATGAAGAATATATGTGTTTAGAAAATTTTTTTGCAGGTTTTAATTATTGAAAAATGTTCATTTTATAAGGAAAAATTATGTCAAAATTTTTAGTAAATTAAGGTGTTATAAATGATGTTGTTCATATTTTATAATTATGAGAAAAAAATTTATTAATTAAACTAAGGAGTACTTATTATTATCACTATGAAATTGTAAAACTATAGGAATGTAAACGGGGCAGTTCGAAGTTGGATAGTGGTATTTCACTCTCGTATTCATTAATTTTTTTTATATTTATATCTGTTAAATACCTATTAAATTTTAAGTAATACCAAACAGGTTAAATATTTGTTGGATAATGAATTTTGTGGGTAATCTCCATCACCCATACATCTAAATTTTACTATATATTTTGTTTATCTTATAATAAAAACAAGTAGTTTGATACACACCGAAGAGAAATAGTAGAATTTATCACCAGTTTTACTAAATAATTACAAATATATAACATAATCTAATTTAAATTTACTCAAAATATATCAAAATCAATAAATAAATAAAAAAACATAAAATGCCCATGAATTATTGAGTTCCACCATTACATATCTCGTCAAGAGAGAATTAAAAAAATTATCCTTAAAAAAATCTCATCAAACAAATGACCCAAAGCAAATGTTCAAATAATTTATTTTTATTTCAAGAACAAAAATAGAATTTAGATGATCCAAAAGTTGTACTTGTATAAAGTCTTCCTTACCTTTGCTATTAAAAAGAAAAATTAATTAAATGGTATCAAATCTATAAACATGATACATGAACAATTTATACTAACATAAAAGAGTGTATATAGTCAATAATATAAAAATAAATATTTAACAATTACCTCGACTACATCATTATCATTATTAAAACTTGCATCCAATGTAGAACTTGCAATAGAAGATCAATCTACCCAAAAGTAAAATTCTAAACCCTCGATGTCCAACCATAGAAAGCAGATACTCATGCAAAATTATCATGTTTGCAAACGCTATCCTAGCATATTCTTGTTCAAAATTGTATTTTACAAGTGTAGCTTTCCCATCATTTGTTTCTTGCGAGTCAAAAGTGTTTGTTGGCATAGAAATGGAGAGTTGCATTCTGGTTATGGTTCCACTGGTGCTGATGCTTGTCCCATCAAATTTGGAATTGTTTCTTCCATGGCAACCTAACCCATGATTGTGAATATGAGATGTTGGATGATTGTTTCTAATACCGAATGTAAGTAAACAAAAAAAAGAAAAAAAAGCAAAGACAAAAGGAGAAACATAGACTTACTAGTACCACCTGAGTTTCTTGAAGATAATAGAACAATAGTAGAAAGATTGAAAGAGAGTAGGAGCCAAATGATAGTGACAACAGATCTTTGATTGTCTTCCACCCAAATCTTGATCCGTTGTGGTCTTTGTTGTTCTTCCATCCAGATCTTTATCTGTGGATTGTCCAACAATGATGATTTGAAACAACAATGGATTATCCAAGATGGAGCTCCAATTAATCATGCATTATCTATAGATACTTATGTGATATAGTATGGGGAGTGTATTTATGTCTCTTTGTTTGTCAGTGTAAATGTAAGTGTTTAACTGATCGCGTACAACAATGGTTATTTGAAATTCGATCCTAATATATTATGAATTTGCTATTATTATATTTTTATTTCTTAATGAAAATGGAAGTTTTACTGTAAAAAAAAAAAATGGTGATGATAGTGCAATATTAGTAACTATATCAACTAATGATTAAAAAATAAAGTAATTAAGGGGTTAGGGTTTCTTTTTTAAAATTTAATTTTTTGTTTTATTAAATTTATTGGTTATATTATATAACAATGAGAAAGTCAGATAAATAATTAAAGTGAATATTTAATTATGACTAGGGGTTATAAATAATTAAGCAAGTTATTTGTATATAATTATATTTTTTAAAATTTTAAAAATAGTCGAGTTCAATTGTTTAGTGAACAATGAATTTTTTAATCATATTCATACTAGTTAATTAAATGGAAGATAAATTCATACCCATATCTATATCTAATTTGTTAAAATAATAAAAACTAAACCCATTTATTTCGGATACCCGCAGGTACTACTATAACATAAGTTCATGATAATTTTCACAAAACAAAGATTGTAAGTTTTCACGTTCAAAAAATAAAATTGATTGCGCGATTCAAAAATGATGAATAATATTAAAATTATTCAATTTTTATTATTTTTAAATAAAATCATAATTTATTAATTTATATTAGATAAGATATTAACGTTTTTTGAAATAATTAAAATACTTTTTTGTCTTAATTACATATTCTTGTTATGATTAAAATTAATATTTTTAAATAATAGGTTAAGGACTTATTTAACATAAAATAGATATATTATTCTTCTATTTAAGATAACATAATAATTTAGATACCCAAATGCAATTACCCCACACCAAAATAATGCATTGTAGCCCTTGTCTTTGAGCCCAAAATATTTTCTTGGACGTGTAAGAGTTACATTTTCAGCCCATAAAAATCACAAAGCTGGACAAAAATGTTGTGCTCTGCCACCACTGAAGCCTAAAGGCCTTTGTTTTGTTTCTGTATTGGGCTTGTTTCAATGCCAAAAATATTTCAGTCTTCTTTGTAAACGTAAATCATCAACCATTTTAATTATAATACCATCGTAAAAGATTTTTAATAAAAAAGTAAGAATAATTAGCATTACATGTAACTGACAGTAAGCGTGGTAATTTGGATTATTGTATTATATTCATATCTTATTATATTTGTATCATATTAAATAGGGATTAATCTGAATTCGATTCGTTTATTAATCGTGTCAAGAACGTCAAACACAGATACAATTCATTTATTAAACGGATGATTCAGATATCATTCGTTTATACACGATTAGTAAACAAATTGTAAATAATTAATAAATAAATTATAAATGAATCGTAAATGAATTATAAATTAATTAAGATAATTATTTTATTTGTTTATTATAAAAATTCGTTTATGATTCATTTATTAATTTACAATCATTTATTCATTTAAGATAAAAAAGATTGTAAATGAATTGAGAAAATTATTTTATTTATTTATGATTCATTTATTTATTTATAATTCGTATTTTAAACAAATAAACGAATTTAATAATTCATACACAAATACTATATGATTATTAAACATGTAATATAAATATAATCACTTTATTATTTGTGTCAAATTTTTTAAATTTAAATCTATTTATTTATTTTAAATTCATATAGAATAATCATATTGTGACTCATTTTTCCAACCTTAACTAGTAGAGTCTCTTAAATTTGACCCAAAATTAAGATCTTAAACTATTTATTTTTTAACCTTACATTAGACTCGATAATAAACTACACTTTAGGACCACATCTAATACCAACTCTCATATGATACCAACTCTAACTATCTAATTTATTAACAGAGTAATGCCACAAAATTATCTTAAGAGAGAGTTTCAATATATCAAACTCAAACTGAATATATGTTAATAAAATTTTTTTAATGAATTAGAATTCTCTCTTTCAAGGTTATTTAAGTTTCCATTGTTAATCTTTTTCATATAAATATAGATTATTATTCATATTTGATCAAATTTTATTCTTTTATTATATTATATTCTATTAATAATTTATCAATATAATAATAATAATAATAATAAAACTTAATAAATTGTAACATACAGTAACTATATAGTAGATTGACCCACAATTAAGGCAGATTTGAGATGCGAATACCCTACCCCGATTCAGTCATTTTTCAACTTTTTCATCTCCAGATTGCAATCTCCCAAGTGGCCCAGAGAACTGGTCATAAATTTGTCATCCAGAACAGGCTAGCTAACTAACAACCCATTTGATTAGATGTGACAAAGATTCATTAACTAAATTAAGAATTGCAGCTGCATCATGTAGCACTGCAACAAGCATTTTTTTAAAAGAAATAATTAAAATATCTGTTAGGCAAATGGGATATTTGATTTTGATTGCATACATAGAGATGTGGAATCCCTACTTTGATTATGTAGTTTTATTCCAAGTGCATGAACAGACAAAGAAACAAACTGTCCTTGGATTATGTAATAGAGATTTATCATTGAGACCAAATTTTGAACCTAGATAATAAGACAATCTTCCCCTCTTTTGCACCACCAGACAGACAAATATATACCAACTTATATTTTTCATGGAAATTTCAACCAATCCCTTCTCACCCACTCTTCATTTTTATTTTATCTATATATATATATATATATATAACTGCAACATAGAGTAATATCTAGGAATTTATATTTAGATAAGATTTGGGAAAAAGGGAAAGCTATAGCTATAGCTATAAAGAAAAGATCGATCATGACAACAGCATATATGGAAATTGAAAGCCATGGCCACAAGGGATATCAAATCTGTCTAACAGCTAGCAAACTTTCATGGGGGGATGAACATTCCACGAACAAGCTCTGTTTACACTCAATTGGCTCAAACCGGGTCCCTCCCAACTTCAATTTGCATGCATATATACTTTATAGTATAATTTTATTTCACTTCAGAAGCACAAATTAATAAGCTAGCTATCTCTTTGTGTCGCTAGAAAGAAAAAAAATGGATGTGAATTGCTTATATGATCAGATGGTAAATGATTCATTGTCTTACTCATCCATGGCTAATGTTCCTTCAAGTCGTGTGAGTTCTACCAGTGTGATATCTGCTGATGTTCACTCTGAAAATGGTGTCGAAGCCGAGTCGAGGAAGTTACCTGCTTCCAAGTATAAGGGAGTAGTTCCTCAGCCTAATGGCAGATGGGGAGCACAGATATATGAGAAGCATCAACGTGTGTGGCTTGGTACTTTTACTGAAGAAGAAGAAGCTGCTAAAGTCTATGATATAGCAGCAATAAGATTCCGGGGCCAAAATGCCATTACAAACTTCGAAACTTTCTTGGAAAGTGATGAAGATTACATGGAAAAAATGTTCTTAAGTTCGCATTCTAAGGCTGAGATTGTTGATATGTTAAGGAAACATACTTATCAGCATGAGCTTGAGCAAAGCAAGCAGAATTATGCATGTTATGGCTTTTGTAACAACCAAGGATTTCCTGATCTTTTTGGGTCAAACCCAACTCAGGAAACCTTGGAATTCCTTTTTGAGAAAGTGCTTACACCAAGTGACATAGGCAGGCTCAACAGAATGGTGATACCAAAACAACAAGCTGAGAAACACTTTGCATTAAGTTCAGAGCTTGCTTCCAAGGGTGTGTTACTGAATTTTGAAGATAACACAGGCAAAGTTTGGAGATTGAGGTACTGTTTCTGGGGTAGCAGTCAGAGTTATGTGTTGACCAAAGGGTGGAGCAGATTTGTGAAGGAGAAAAGCTTGAAAGCAGGAGATTTGGTAAGTTTTTGGAGATCCAACATCTGGCCAAATTCAAGATTGTTCATAAACAGCCAGCAGCAGCAGCTGCAGCAGCAAAATGGGTCAGGTTTTGAAGAAATGCAGAGCCAGCAGGCTGGCCTGTTAAACCCAGTACAAAGAAGTGATGTGGTTAGATTGTTTGGTGTTAATATTTTAGAGGAACCAAACAAGTTGTGTTGTAGATAATTTTATACCTATATAGTTTCTGTAAAAGTAAGAAGAAGGTGAGAGGAGATCAGAGATGAAATTAGTTATATAAGAATAACAAGTCAGTTCAATGAAAATTATGAAAGTGTTCTTTGCAATAGTTACATTTTTGCTTGTAAACATGGTGTTTAAATCTAAGTGGTTGCATTGCATAGAGGACCAAAAAAGAGTGAGTGTGGATCTAGTAGAAGATCACTAGTGAAGTAAAGCCACTGTGTCGTGTCTGTATTTTATCAAGGCAAAGTGAAATCAAATCAAATGAATTTGTGATGAGAAGCCAACCTATCTAATCTATGTCTTGTATTGTAACCATGATTGGAAGTCCAACAGCTTATTCTTACGTTTTCTATTCTATTTCTATGTCGGTAATCGGTATGACTAGACATTTGTTTATTCATGATCCATCGCTAGACCTACTATGTAAATGTAAATGTAATTGTGTATGATAACGAGTAAGAATAAGAGATATTAAATTATTGAGTCTCTAATATACAACTTTTTGTTTCAGGGATTATGTCCTTGTACGTGCTTAAAAAACAAAATTAAAAGAAGCCACCATGTCTTATTATCAGAGGAAGGTCAGTTATTACTTAATAAATTTATGTAAAAGTTAAGGTGGAGCCAAAGTATGCAGTAACATGTTTGAGAGAATGAATGCCACAGTGAAAAACCCACAGGGTGAAAAACGAAAAGCGTAAAGAAAGCAGAGGAAAACTCGTGTGAAACAGTAGCGAGGGGTAACTGGCGAGGGGGTGAGTAGTGAGCTAACAGTCCATCTACCAACACTGAACCCTATCCCAAAGTCATCAGATAAGTCATTTTCGAAAGACTTAGCATAGCATTTGTAGCCACCACCATCCACATCACTTGACAGCCTCCAGCCCGCCAAGTGATCTGGGCACTCTCTCTCTTTCTTTCTTTTCTTTATGCAACACGTCACAATAATATTGAAATGAAAGGGCGCCCCAAACCAACAATCACTGATTCCATGTTATTATGCTATTGCTATGCATTTTGCTGTGCTTTATGTGTTAACCCAAAACAGGGTAAAAATGAGTGAAGAAATATGAAAAGGTGTTACCCTCCTCCACTCCTTTTCTTCGCTAACAAAAATGTAAAAACGATTTGACATAACAATTACATAACAGAACATAACAGCAGCAGCAGTAGCTGCAGCTGCTGGTCTTCTCGCATTCATTCATGATATTGTTGGTTTTAAAGAACAAAAATCTGCTGGCTAGCTCATTTTAGTTATTGATTCATGAATGACGTTCAATATCAGAAATCATTTTATCATGGACCCATTGATCAAAGATTTGAAGAGAAAACAACAACAATATTATGGATTCAAGAATCAAAGTCTTTTATCACAATGCCTTATCAAAAACTACTATTGCAAAATGGAACCATATCTTAAACGAAAGAAGCATCACGAGTTACAACATGATTAATTGATAGTGTTAGTTGGCTAGTGCATATCCTTGGGGATACAGAATCCATGGCTGCTTTGAACACCAATCTGTTCCACAATCTTGAGCAGTTTAACGTGCTTATTACACCAAGCTTCCATCAACTTAGCTTCTTTGCTGTCAGCATCTCTCTGTGAAGCACTTAACTGTTCTCTATATTCACTCTCAATCCTACCAAGAAAAGCCATTTCTTCCTCTCTCAAAGCCCTTATTTTTGTCTCAATTTCTTCCATTTTCTCTCTCCTTTTCCTTGCTTTTTCTGACTCCAGTTGCTGCTCCAACCTACTCAGCCTCCAAGTTGCCTCCTTTTTAAGTTGCATCCAGCTTTGCCTGCCCTCTTCAAGCTCCTTACAGTACTGTATCAAAGTACCCATTTGCAGACCCGGCATGAACCGGGTGATATCCCCCGGGTCAAGCCCCGGTTCAGATGGAGAAAGAGATAAACTCACAGAAGGAGAAGCTGTAGTTGTAGATGAGATTGAAGAAGACAAAGATGAATTCGTATGATTATTCATCCACAAAGGAATCCCATTTGTAGAAGTCGAAGAAGAACCCGACCCGAGTGAGAGAACAGGTTCAGGATCCGGCAGTGACATATTAGGTATGACAGGGTTCAAATTCAAAGTTTGCAATGCAAAAAGCTTGGGCTGCACGTACTTCTCCGCAAAAGTCGCTAAAATATGATCATATCTCCCCTGAGCCACTCTCTCCGGCGAAGAAGACGAACCCACAACCTGAATATTACCTTCCTGATCGGCATAATCCCTTCTCTGCTTTTCCTTATGCAACTGTTTCAACTGTTTCTCTTTAAAAACCTCCCACCACTTGCCCAATCTCTTGGCAGTTCTCCCTGGAACTTCGCTGGCAATCTTCTTCCACTTATTCCCGTACTTGGCTTGCAAAGAAATGACTAAAGACTGTTCTTCCGGGGTCAAAGAACCCTTCTTGATTCCGGGCTTAAGATAATTCTTCCAGCGCTCGAGACAGGACTTGGGGTCTCGGTGGAGGGTTTTGCCCATGCGTTGAGAAATGAGGTTCCATTCTTTAGGGCCATATTGCTTGACGTAAGCTCTCAGGATTGCGTCTTCTTCTGGTTGCCAACGTTGCCTCTCCTTCATTTCATCATTATGAATTGCTGGTGATGGGAATGGGCTCTATTACTGATCCATAATTTTTTTTCGGTCGAGTTTGTGCAATGTAAGAGAGAAAGAGGAGGAAGAAAGTATTTAAGAAAGGAATCGGCAAAGGGATGGGGACTATAAAGAGTTCTGATGAGACGGGAGATCCTTTCAGGTCATTAGGTGGATTCGGCTACTTGTTATTCAACGCGTTAATGTGACGAGTGTGTTACACGGGCTTAGTGAGAATGAATGAGTAGAGAATATAAAAGAAAAAAAAACCTTCTTTATTCAGTTTTCATTTTAATCAATTATATTTGTTGTCATTGTTTGGTATGATGAGAATGAGAGAGGGGAAGAAGAAGGCACTGAGTTTTGGCAGAGAAAGCAGCAGCAGAAGAGAGAGTGGAGAGAAGAAAGGAAGAAGGAAAGAAAAAGAAATGAGTGAATGAGTTTGAGTGTGTGGGGCAGTGTGAGTCAGAAAATTGTGGGGTTGGAAACGACTTGACACTACACTAAGCAAAATGCAATGCATTTTCAGAAACAAACACCTAATTGCTATGCTAATTGAAATAGAAAGATGCCAATTACCAAATCAAGGATATTGATTTGCTACTAAAGGTAAGCAACCCTTCAATGATTTGGCCAAATTTTGGGTACCCTAGGATTCTAGGGCTTTCTCTAGCTATACTTCTCTTTTAGCTTTTGGTTAGGAAAGTGAGTAACAGTAGTCTAGGGTTCGGGAAAGAGAAAGA
>JAXCLQ010000015.1:2902828-2924767 GCA_035584115.1 Cedrela odorata
GATGATGGGTTGAGAGTTAAGTTGATGAGGTGTGCTGTGATTGATTGTTGTAAGCCAGTTTGGTCATTGAGTTTGTCTCTTGGGTTCATGATTCTGGGAGAGGAAAATGGGGTTAGAATTTTGAATTTGAGAAGTTTGGTTAAAGGGAAGGCGAAGAAAGTGAAAATTTTGGGTTTGCCAAATGGGATTATTGGAGATGATGGTTTTGATGGGCCAAGTGGAAAGATTGCCTGCAATGGTTATTTGGATGAGAAGAGTGACAAGCATAGTGTTTATGGTAAGTTTGTGAATTTCAGTTTTATATGTTACTTTCTGTTTGGTTTTGTGTTATACACACACACACACACACACGCATAAATGCCAAATACAAATAACCGAAACCTATTTGGTTTTGAGTTGAGTAAATTCCAGTTGTATCATTAAAACTTAATGTCATGACTTTACTTCCCTGCAATGCTAATGCTTTATACGGATTGTTTGATCATTTGAGTCATCTATGTTATATTGATCAGTTTAGTTTGTAAAAGTGTCCATTGGAAATAGTTAGATAATGGGTTCTTTTATATTTTCGCTGACAAAATTTACACTTGGAATATAGAGTTGTCTGGCCCTGTCATGACTATGACTATGAACTAGTTATTTGCTTGGCACATCTGTCTCTGTTTGGATTCATGCTAGCTCAAATGCACGTAGCAAATTTCACACTCCACCTTGTTTTAGGATGTGCCTAATATGGTTAGAACTTAAAACTATTACTTGCTTATTACTTAAAACCTCTACTGGATGCATATTGATAACTAGTGAGTGCTGTGATAGGTAAGGTGAGTTAATCGCCGAGTTTCTATGATGGGGTGACTTAACTTTCAACAATGTCATTAGATAGTGAAGGAGCTAATAGTTCAGATATAGCCGATAAATTTGAGGAATTTTCTTTACCTACAAGAATGATAGCTGGACCTAGGATTGTATTGTGATCCTATTGCTGTGATTTCCTGGGAATAGGGATGAAATAACCTATTGGAGTCAAAGAATGAATACTGATAGGGATATAGAAGGTTTGTTTCATTTGTAATTTGGGTTTTCTTGATTAGTTTATTTGTATGTTAACAGAATAGTGTGTGTGTATGTGTGTGTGTTTTAATGTAAGAAAGAGAAATTAGCCCGGTTGATTAGTTTTGGGGAAAATTACTCAATTAGATAAGCGCTGCTTCCCAGAGATTGTAGTGTTTGGCTGGGGCCCCACTTTTAAATTCAAGTTCAATAAGCAGGTTGGGGGATTGGGCTATCAAGAGAAAAAGGGCCCTGCTTTGTGCTATTATATAACACGGGGTATAATTCGTCTTGATTCCATATTTACTGCTATTCAATTTCCTGTCCAAATCTGGCTACTGATATCGTAAGTAAGACTCATCGGTCAACATAACAAAGCACCAAAAACTGAAAATTCATACCGTGCAAAGCACATTTAACCATCATAATATAATAATACCTTTACCAATCAAAAGCTTTATTGTTTTTTTTCTTTTCTCCCTCACTAAACTGATCCTGTTTTTTTCACAGAGATTTTTTTGATACTTGTGAACTTAAAGTCAGTTTTTAACCCATAATAGATGTCTTGATGTATCCGTTTTTCTTTCTTTTTAAATGGAAATGTAAATGTAAATCACTAAAAAAGACAGGTTAAAATGGAAAGGAAAGGATTAGGTAATACCCACCTGAGCCCCCTAGGTATGTTTGGAATGAGAGCAAATGCAATGGATCAAAGCCCTATTCCCTCACACACTAAAATTTTTAATAGAGTCTGCTTGGTTTAGATTACGCGCCTCATATTTGTAGGCCTATTGGATGCATCCAGTTATACAAGATACATTGCTTGTTAAAATATCCTTCCCGTATTATATTTTGAGAGAGTGTGTGAATTGGACAGCCAATTTTATTTTCAAGTTGGTAAGAGTGAACTGCTTTTGATTAGCTCCTCACTCTCAGCATGCTATTTCAAAGTTTCATTAGGATGAATGGCAATTTTGGGAAAAAATGAGCAAATATATTTATTAAAGGGGTGACCTTGTATGAATCTGATTTCCTTTCCATACCTCTCTTTCTTTTTTGTGTTAGAGCATATTAAATGTAAATGTCAATGGTTTCATGTGTTAGCTCCCATTTTCTTACTGACTTTGCCCATGTAAAGTCTTCATGAATTAATAAGTTTCTTGGTTACTGTCTTCAGCACATATATGTTTTTATGGATCTATATCTCCATATCTTGTGACAGAATCATCATATTATGCGATTTACTGTGACTTTGTTAACTGACTTTGACATTTGTGGATGATCTCCCATTATTTGTATCAGGTTTATGTATATTTGTGATTTGTTCTGACAATTTGTTTCTAGGTATTCGTTTTGTACCAGGAAATGGGTGCTTCTCGTATTAAGTGAGGTGCTGTCCTTTGGTTTAAATCATAAGGATGCCTGTAGATGGTAAATTAATATCTTTGATTGGGAGCTGTCTCTTTAGTTGTCTTCTCTATCCGGTGGTTATGTCACTGACTTATTTTTAACCTTCTTGTTTCTAGAAAAATAATCACTGAAAGTTGCACACTCTTATTTACCTATATCTATACGAGTCTACAGACGTTGCTTCCATAGTATTTGTTAGCGCTCAATACATGAACACATTGATTTTCCATTGTCTTGTAAAGCTGATTGTCCATTTGAACTTGCAGTAAAGCAGAGGTCTGTTAAATACAGTCTAGACTCGGGTCAAGGGAATGCATGTTTTGTGGCATTTAAGATCAAGGAGGATGAAGGTTTAAAGTCTACGAAAATGCCATTTATGTCTTTGAAGGCAATTTCGATCCAGGCAGTATCTATGGAAAAGTTTCTGATCTTGGATTCTGCTGGAGATTTACACATATTGCACCTTTCTGGTCCAGTTGCTGCAGTGACTATAACTGGTCACATCAGGCAGTTGCCTCATATTATGAATGTCCAAAAGTTGGCTGTGCATCCTGATATTTCCCTAAGTATGCTACTTAAATTCTTTTTCTTTTTAATTTTATGGCTGTTCCATTGTTGGAAAATGGTTTCACAACCAAAGGTTTTGTTGACTGCATTAAAGGTTTCGTCAGAGAGATGACTTGCACTAATTAAAAATTATTGTTGCATGTTGGGGAGAGGGGTAGGTTCTTAGGCAGTTTATAAGAAACAAGTGGAAAAGGATAATGAAATTGAATGTTGAATTTTAAAAATATGAAATTTCACCTAATCAAGGAAGGCACCATTGTGGTCTAGATGGATGGGGTGGTGTTGGGGTATCAATCTGTCCAAACCATGACCTAGGCAATTGAGACTTTCATACCATTTGAAATGACTCACTCCCAAATATTTGAGCCTGTAAAGGCAAAGGTTTTATGGGTGATTTCAGAAAGCAAAATCTTGGAGGCTAGGCTCAAATGTTTGGGAGTTAGTCGTTACAAATGGTATGACAGTCTCAATTGCCTCGGTCATAGTTTGGGCAGATTCCAAATAAGGATGTGTGGTCTGTAAGACTCTTGGGGACATAGTTAGGAGTTCTAGATAGAATGTGTTAGACTCCCGCATTTCCTGATCAGAGAGAGTCAGTGGGTTTACATATGCAGTCTCTTCTCAAAACTGTATATGGTTTAGAAGTAAAACCAAGTGGGCGAGGCCATAAGCAAACAATCTCATACTGCCTGCAAGCAGATCCTTAAAATTGTTTTTAACTTTGTTATATTGTTTGAATTATGTCCTTTTTGATCTTCCTATAAGCTTTTGCGACTAAAGAACGGTTGGAATTATTTTCAGGAACGCGAACTATATGGATTACTGATGGATACCACTCTGTGCACATGATGGTTGCGTCAGACTTGGATGTTACCGAAAATGATAATGGTAGAAATGAAAGCGATGAAAACCTAATGCAGTACTTAGGTTTTTTTATTTTCCTGCTTTGCTGGCTTAAATGTTTTGAATTATAGACATGAAAGCAGCAATGCTTTTGCTTAGTTTATGAGATTTCTTGGGGTTAGGGCTTGTTCATTATTTCACATCTATAAAGCTATTCAACCCGGGAAGTTGTTTTGAGAAAATTCTTTGCTGCTAATGTTTCCTCTTTGAAATATAGTCGTTATAACTTTTTTCCTTTTTGGGGTGAAAAAGAATATTTACCTTGTAATTGGCATTCTCTTTGTTCTTCCTTTTCTTTTTTGGGTGAAGCAATCTTAATTATTTTTGTTTTGCCTGCTAGGTATTGAAGCTATTTTTGTTGGTGAAAAGATTCAAGATCTCGTACCTTTGGCAGCAAATGGGCTTCTGATTCTCGGACAAGGTAGTTATTAGCTGCTTCGTTCAAAATTGTACTGTGGCTGATAAGTGCTCCTAGAATTTCAAAATATATTTATATCTGTGGATCATTTTCAGATTTCATCTGCCACAAGAAATTATATCTTTTTCTATTCTCCCCACTCCCAGAGCTAAACAAATCCGAGAAAAATGAAACTGGAGCACTAGATGCATAGTTTGTTGTCAGTGCAATTAAGTTCTAATGTTAGTTAAATTTTATTGCTTTATTGTTATTGATTACTTATTTTGCTTTGGGGTTTAGCATTTGTCTCTCTGCCAGAAGCTGCTTTGTCTTATCAAAAGAAATTTGACAATATTTGTCTTTGTTTTGCAGGGAATCTATATGCTTATGCAAATTCCTGAAGTTTCTTGATATATGAATTTTGCTTAATGGTGAGCATCTATCTTGTGTTTTTCCCTCGAACAGATATCTCAATTTCTTGATATTATAATCTAAGTTCATTATGTTTTAGGACGTCAATATTCCCAGAAATGTTTTAGATGATTATGCCAGTTTGGGAGGGTCCTGGATGAATGATCTTTTTAGGTGGTGAGTTATATAGATATTGGTTACATTTTGATTATTGATTGTAATCTACTGATGTAAGGGATCTGACTCATTGTAGCCTGATTTTTCAGTTGGCCATCATGTGTTCTCTCTGACTACCATGGTCTCATTTGTCATTAAGTTTCTGAAGTTGTGAGCTGCAGTTTTCTCATACATTTAGTAGTGCACAAGGCTTTGAGAGGACACTGAGCTCTTGAAGGTATGTTGTTATTAAATTCCTAATTAGTTGGAATTAATTATGTACCTGCTTTTGCTTAGTTTTCTGATAAGACCCTTCCGCTAAGGTAGAACATGATTAGTTTCTCATGTTCTTGACCTTATATGCAGCATATATCCTGGTAAGTGTCATCTACCCTCATGACGGAATACTCGACTCTCCTATGAAGGGGATATGTGCACCTGAGTGTATTCTGGAGGGGAGGCAGCTTTAATTTTGACCTCCAACTGATTTGCTTTAGTGTTTCATTTGCATCATGTTACGTTTCTTGAAACCTTGATTTCTTATTTTAGACAAACTTATGGGACTGGTTTACTTGAGTGATGAAGGTGGAGTTTGGATTCCAGAAAGCTGAGTGTTTTTCACGAAGCCAAATCTTTTGCAATGCCTGCTTTCATGAGCTGCAAGATAAATTCATCTGTTTCTTCAGCCTCCATGGAGCATTATTATCTGAAGAGCATCAATCAGTGAACAATTCCGACTGGGAATCAAAGGTCATAAAGATGTGACACAAGCTTGAATTGTTGTTCTGTTGGCAGTTAAGTGTATGAAACTCCGACAAAATTTATTGTGCCATCTGTTTCTACAGCACTGTTAATGTTTGTCGTACTTTTTTTAACTTCTGTTCTGTCCATTTAAATGGGTTTATTTGTGGCTCACCTTGTTTCTGTGATATTAGTTTAATTGAAAACATAATAAATTTTGATTAGACTTCATTTTCCTAGGTGCATAATCGATCATCATTTTATTTATTTTTAGGATTAATATAAGCTCATTGTTCACATACAACATTTTGAGATGGCATTATCATTCTTTCTTTATGTCAACAAGAGATCTGTGGTTGAGAATGATCGAGTGCAATGCGTTTGCAAATATTTGTTGCCATGCACCCAATATTAGAACATCTTGCTGCACTTTCTGAACTGGGTTTGCAAGTAATATTTTTGAAGAAAAAAGATGAAATTATATTTATCTATTGCTTAGGATTTGGACTCGATTAGCATCCAAGCAGTAGCAGTCAAGTGTATAGTTTTATTGCAGCTCCTTTTTGGAGAACCTACCCAACTTTACGTTTGGTCATACTTACCAGCACAAACCATGAATAACACTAAAAATCTCATTTTCAGGGCAAAATTAAGCTTTTAATATCATGGCTAACCTTTCTAAATTTGCTTTTCTCCAACTGTTAGCATGGATAAAAAATTTCATGACTGGCTTTGCATGTAAGTTTTCCTTGTTTAGAGAATTGGAGAATGGACTGTGTTTGCATGTCTGTTGGACATGAGTAAGGGAAAGGGATATGAAGAATCAAATGGTTAAGGGTAAAAGTATTTCTATCTTTTTATCCTTCAAATGGGGTAATTGTTTTTGAGTTTCAGGAAAATGGTTTACTTTTCATAACGCAACTCACAAAAGATCATCTCAACCGAAAGCAACCCAACTTCACAATAATTTAGACTAGGTGAATTTGATGCGAGAGATAGAGAAAGCTCTCTGAATCTTTTCATTTTCTCTTTCAATAGAATTTTCAGGGTGAATTTTCCTGTGCAAGCGGCTGCGGCTAGGGAATCATTCTATTCTAAAGCCGAAAAAACAAAAGCATGCACGCGTCGTTGAACCATAACAAGGAGCAAAATAACTACAACAAACAACTACCATAGATATTAGCTTATCGTTCACCTCTGCCATATCATGATTGCTCTTATTTCCTGCCGCACACCCCTGCAAAACCTCCCTACAGAAAGAGAAATAAGGAAAGAAAAATCTCGATATGCTCTTGATATTCTTTTCCATTTCCTGCTTTTCTTTTTCTGTTTTACGCTTTGAGAGGAGAAAGAAATATATGCTTCTTCCATGGTTTTTGTTTGTCTCTATGCCTTTTCCTCATCATCCATGACAGGCAACCAACTTGCCTGCCACTGCTGATGATGCTGCACCTGCAGCTTTGCTGTTCATCGCTTTGCTTTCTCTGATCTTCTTTATCTCTTTTTGTTTCTTCTTTCTCTCTTGTTTCTTTCACTTCAACCTGCAACTCAGTAACCAACACTGACATTGATAAATTACATGTCTTTGCCTTGTATATATTTTTATGGATAACTTCATAATCTCATTATATGGCTACATTACGGGTTGAGGTTGAATACAGTCATCTTATTGAGAATTGGCTTCCAAACATTTTCATGTTACCGCTGTGAATTGCGATTACTACCAAATTGGTTTCTAAAAATCTTGTCTTTGCATTTTCATATTCTAGACAGAATTAAGATTCTCTACTGATATTAGCTTACTTGAAGGATCTTAACAATTAATGACCAATCAGTTAAGATAATATTTATTTGTTTCAAGATATAAAAGGTTAAGGTATCTGTATTTCACTGTTCAATATTTTACTTACATTCACATTCATTCATTCATCTCTAATCAAAAGTCATTTTCAAGAATCCCACAAATCTTCATTCATTCATCTTGAAACAAAGGTCATTTGCCAGGGTCCCACAAATCTCCAACTTAAAATGAAAGGTGAAGAAAGATTGGTGGTAGGAAGGTCATTTTCAATACAGTTTTCATACGTTTATTGTTATATAATCTTTAACCTATACTGAGTACCTAAATTAACAGTAAACTACACTTTAAAACTTCTCTACCCTAAACTCACAGTATGGACAAAATAACTTCAATTATCAAGTATCAGTGGCCAATGGTGTGGCTTCAAATTCAATGTGAAAAGCAAGTGCAATGATGCAGCGAAATGGTATTGCATGACGACATAATTGTGTGTTTCAATGCAAATGGAAAGAGCAATGATGCAGTAAAATGGTATTGCATGTTAATATAATTTTGTGAAAAGTCCTGAAACGCATGCTATTTTTTGAAACAAAGGCAGAGATGGGGCATTTTCAAATGAATAGCCTAAAGAATTGTGTAATAAAGCAACAGTAAAAGTGAGTGTTTCTTTTGACAATTTTGCAGTGAAGCATCTCTGGTGACTCGTATAAAAACAAAGAGAAGAGAAATAACAAAAACACGAATTAAGTAAAAAGGAAACCAAAGGCTTCATAACTTGGTTCTGAAATTGTTTTCAAAAACCCCATTGGATTTTTGTAACTTATGCCTGTTCTCTTTCGACTCTAAAAAATGCTTTGTTTCCTGAAAACAATAATAAATAAATAGATTTGCAAAAGCACAGACAAACGTAACTAGATTTGCTGGAAAGCAGGCCACTTGGAGGAGAAGAAGCTATGTTTCGTTTGGATTATTTGCACACTTGGGACACATGTACCCATCAAACTTGAGGCAACAGTTCAATTATTTGAGTTGCAAAGCATACAACTTAGCAAAGACACTGTTGAAATTTTAATAATAGTTTCTCATAGATAAGTTGTGGATATTGTAGATATAGGGAGCAGAGCTATCTATTATTAGTCCCCCAATTAGGAATGACAGTGTAAAACTATCAGGATTGCCTAATAGTCAGTGTCTCGGGAAGCAGAATTATATGAATAGGAAAATTCATCACAGCTGGAGAAAGAGATATACAGTATATTATTTTTACAAGCTGGACTAGAGATATTCACGAATACAAGCAGTATAATGGTATGCATGCTAATATTTTTTTGCTTCTAAAGTTCTAGTTTGAAAGTACAAGGAAACCCTGAAAAATTAAATGACTTGCTCAGTTGGTCAAGTGCAAGAAGAAAGCAGAGAGTGATGTGTCATTGCCCCAATATTTATGATGGTCTTAACATTTTGATGATTCCTTCTGAAAATGGATAGAAACTCCAATTTGACAACTAATTTATAACTTTCACTGTGAAGGGCAAACTGGGATAAGCTTCAGAATCTTCAAACAAACGTGCAACAACCTATTATCTATATGATTTATCATGTAATGTTCCATAAGTTTTCATTTCCAAAAGCACTTCCCATAAAGTAGAAACTCCAAAGCACTTAATAAAATTTCTAAAGAGCATATGTACTTACCTCTTTCTCAGCTTTTGACTTTGCAATATTAGAATTAGGCGAGTCTCCTCCTTCATATCGCTCTAACGATCGCTTCAGGGTAGAAGCAGGAATTGGACTCGCAGAACTAAGATTAAGCGGCGTGCTTTGAGTTCCCACATCTCTTGTACTCAGTCCCTCTATTTTCTTCTCTGCACACATTAAAATTTATGCATATAAGCCCACTCAAAAGTAGATAGCTCTTCTAGTGCATGAAAATGAAGCAAACTTATGGAAGTGTTTATTTAAGACCTGGAATTGGAAACTTGACTACATCTTCTTGTACAGTCGTTGAAGGCTTAGTTTGGATCATATTTCGAGATTGGTGAGAAGAGTTACAAACAAGAGGAGCAGACATGGTAATCCTGTTTGTTAAGTTTCGAAACGATCTTCCACTAAGAGGTTTTGCAGACAAACATTCCGTAGGAAACTCTCCAGAAAGAGGGTTGCATATATACTTCTCTGCTTCATTCCACTTTGAGTTTAAAGCAAACCCATCCGGTGATAAACACTCCCAACTATTACACGCCTTCCTTGCTTGCAATGCTGCAGCAAAACCAAATAAATAAATAAAGCCAACATGTTAAAACAACTGAAATGATAAATTTTCTACAGTGAGCAGTTTGTTTCAAAGAATGCTTGCCTTTGAGAGCAGTGGTGAAAGAGTAAGTTGATGGATCAATCTCTTCTGCAAATAAACAGATGTTACAGATTGAGAAAAACAGTGAAAACAAATTAAACCATATCGTGCATGAAAGTAAGAGCTGTCAAGTTGGGTTACCTCTTAATAAGGGGTAGCCAGGAGAAGAAGCAGTGTTAGAAATGGTGATGTTTGATCTAAAAGATCTTGTGTCTTCTCTGACACTTTCAAGAGGTAAAAGAGTCTCCATGTGCAATCAACTGCAAAATGCAAATATATTTCATGAAATTTGTTTTTGCAAGATTTAAATTGCTTCTTTATTTCAAACTCGTTAGGTGGGCTTTTGGTAGCAGGTTGAACTCCTCTAGATATACCAAATTCATCATGTATTGACTTAAATCATAAAACATGTGCCCCAAATCTTTGGATTTTTATGTAATTATGTTGATTCAATACCAAACTTTAGATCAACCACCCTATTAGCAGCAGGAAGAATTATAACACTGATATATAAAAAAATTAGGTAGGAAATTATCCAATTTAGATATATATATTCGGACTGAATGTGGGATAACACTTGTGTCCAATTCAGATTTCTCCTTTCAAATGATACACTTGTGTGTTACAGCCTTTTTGAGGTTATGTTAGTGATTGGATTTTGGATGTGGGAAAACAATCTACAATTATACAACATTTAAATTATTGCACTGCCTATTTTAAAAACCACTTAAGATCATTTTTTCTCCTCCTGTGATTCCTTCCCTCCATGATCTTGACACGTGGGGATCTCAATCTGGGCAAACCCTATCTTTCTGGGGATATTTGGTTACTTGCAACTTGATCTGTTAGATATCACTGTAGGGTCGTTTTCAACAATGGGTCTGTTTGGAACGAGGAAAAAAAAAATAGGGGATGCCAAGAAATGAGAGGAAAATTTGTTTTGTGGGTGTGATTTATTACGGTGTGTGCATGTAGTTGCCATCATCCATGAAGAAAATTAGTTGAATCTCGCGCCATATTTGTCTTGCAGTATAAGCTGCTGCTGCTGCTGCTTCACATTCAATGTCGACTTTATCAGGCTCTTCCTTACAAATTTAACGTCTGTCTTAATTTCCCAACAGTTTTTGTGTCACCTGACTGGGTTCAAATATCGGATATACACAGTTTCACTGCTTATCCCAACGCCATTTTGGCCCAACAATTTTTGTGTTAGTGCTCAGCATTTCAGGTGGGCCTCACCATAATAGAGGTAAAAATATTTGAAAACATTTCCTCAAGTGCTCTTCAGAAAAACTCCTTAATTGTTTTCCTAACCAGAAAAGGTATCTAATACAAATACCTATCAGGCATTTCTCTAGAAAACACACAATTGGTTATTTTAGAACGGTTCTTGTTATGTCAAAAAACAGTACCAAATGCACGATAAATACACGAGCAGATGTTAAAATGTCTAGGCTTTCTATAGCATCTAAGTTACGAGTTGGTGTATACCTTATTAGTTCTTGCTCGTCAACTCAACTTAACTAAACCTTAATCCTACACTACTCCGCTAGTTCATATGAATCGTTCTCTAATCTTAATATCAGTCTTCAACTCATTTAACTTTTTCTAGTAATATTTCTATGATCTCTTCAAAATTTTACATTAATAAGAAAACAAATTACACATTGAATCTAAGCATATACAGAATTTCACAAGGGATTATATGCAAGTAATGAATACAAGCCAATCCAGCTAGCAGGATTAGATGAAACCACATACACTTCATGAAGGTGATTCACTGGGGCTGGTGTTGGATATAAGTTGAACTTCGTAAAGATTATTATTCTCTCCCTTCCCTGTACCCAATTATTTGTCAGTACAATCCCCAAAAGTTTTTTTGTTCAGAGAAAAATACTCAAATGTTTCGAGCTTTTAGGCCTTTAACAATTGTATTTAAATCAAAGCATTTAAACGTAAAACTCACCAACTTCAGCTGTGATCCCCGGTTCAAAGAATGAAGTGAATTTTGCCTGAAATACATGATGGGGGGCAAAAAAGATTAGCATCCAGTTATTATTCACTGTTCTGAAACAAATATTACAAGGCACAATAATCATTTTAGTACCAAGCAGAACTCCAAAGATGTACATAATTAGCGAAAAGAAACATAATTCAAATTTATATAATTAAAAGTACAAATTTGCAAGCTTGAACAAAGTTTACCTGTCTTTTTTCAAAATCTGTCAACTGCAGTGCTTTTGCCTCAAACACCAAGACTAGACAATACTTCCCATCTTCTGTGACCTAAGAAGACATGGTAACAAAGTCGGGCAAAATTAAATAGGTATGGTTAGAAAGTAAGGCCTCTGTTCAAATGACCTCTAGTGAATCCAGTATGTTTACTAGACAGATCCTCGTACAATAAAAACACCAGATAAAATAGATGCAGTAATACATCGAAGTTTGTCAACTTCAAGCAAATCTAAGGCTTATAATTGTCTTATAAGACCACAATCTTCAGCAATTTAGGAAGTTTTCTCTGATATAAGACAATCAACACATTTCTGTTTGAAACTAAATTTAAGTGTGGTGAACATACTTCTTCACGAATCATCTGTAGAATAGGTGCACTCCTCCGTGGAATTCCTCCACCCTAGAAAGGGAAGCATGAAAAACTGATGTTAAGAGCACAAAAGCACAATTTAAAAGGGCACAAAGATGGTATCTATATTTTAAATGTGCCATATAGAAATGCTCATCAAGTATTAAAACTTCTTGACTCATATCTTCGGAGCATTAATGTGACTAGAAAACAACATGAAAGAATGGTGTCCATGTATAAAAGACATAGCAATTGAATAAATACACAAATCTAAGCATTTATTGAACTCCAACCCCCTTTTGTATTATGCAATTGTTTGAAAAACATGAAATCCACCAAGGTTTATCCATAACTAACACAGCACAAGCTAATGGCAGAAAGTATTGACATATAGCTCTTCTTCATGATAGAGATACAATGCCCATCATTGGTGGATTCTCCTCAAGAGCAATTTTCCATTCCCAAAACGTGCTTGTATTAGATTTGAAGTCATTTGATTACAGAACCTTATATCAATAAATTCGGGTAGAATCTAGACTTTACCATCCCTTTTATGAAATCATAGCAGTCAATTACAAATGCCACATGATTTCTTGCTCAAAGAAACTTGCTCCTCTTTGTTATTTGAAAAAAAAAAAAAGGAAAAACTAAAAACACACACTTACAATTGCTCCTCTCATATACAGAGCATCCAATTTAGCTCGTACTAATTTCAGAGTAATGTGTTTCCAGATGAGTAATTGGATGATAATTTTAAACTTTAATTTCTCCATACTTACTCTTGTTTGAAATGCAGTTCACTAGCTTCATCGGTACTACACAGGATTTGTATTCCCAAGCTTCAATGAAGAGGAAAATGGGAACAGGATCCACTAACTAAAGGGACTGTTGTCCTGATCCTTTCTTTTAGCAATGGACATTGACAGAGTAACAATAGCATTGAACAATTTGATGCCACAACGATAAACCAGTGAGCACAGTAGTTGATTATTACAGTCATTTCAATACCAGGTTTGTCATCAAACAGAGAATTCATACTCCCGAACTTTTCTCAAATATCTTAGGTTGTTGACAAAGTTAATAATAAAAAAGCAGACATAAGGTAGAAAGTTAATAATAAAAAAACAGACATCAGGTAGTATAAAGTATGAAGAAATACCAGACCGTACTGGAAAATCCTTTTCAATGCCTCATCCAGATGCTGCTCGTCCCCATAACGAAATCTTATAACATCATTTCTGACCTAAACAAACTACAAAAGTCAACCCATAGCTTACATAATATGGATAAAGTTGATGAAAGGATAATGTGCATCCAACATATATATAGAAGTTATCAAAATATGCAGCCGTCTAGTGATTATTCATACCAGTCAGCTCATTATCAGATATGTCTTTGAGTGTAAAAAATTGACAAATAGGAAAAACGAATCTAAAAAGGCAGAGGGGGACAAGATTGACAATAAATTATCATGGGCATGAAGCTCAAGGAGAATTAAGTCAGCCAAGCTATACTGAAGGTTTTACAAAAAGATTATCCTGAATGTTTGATATCAGAATGATTACCTATGCAAAAATATCTGGATACTTTTATATTCCTACGAACAATGTCAGTAAGGGTCTTTCTCCTTTTCACATTTCTTACCCATTCTAATTCAGAAAAGCACGTTGAGACTATAATCATTGCAAGGAAACATTTAATAAGTTAAAGGGATTTGAAAATATGCAACTTTTACATTCCCCATCCATTCCTCCTCAAGTTCCTCTCAAACTGAATTTCATGAGGTAATATAATTTCCAAAACTGATTACATTTTAATGTCCTTGAATAGATCATGCAAGAACGCAAAGGATATGAATAAGAAAATTTATGACCTTGCAGTTTGGTTTTTCCATTTAAAGTGCTTTGCACTTCACGCTAAGCATGTAGAATTTTGTTGTTTGTGTTAATAATTATGACCTTCTGTTTTGAATCACTTTTCTTATGCCAAAATGAAATATAAAAACGAAAGAGAAGTAATAGCAGGCAGATGATAAAAGCTTCATTCAGCTCAATGAACAAGAACCAGAATGTTTGTGATGTTAAAATCAAGGCAAGAAAGCAATGGGGTATGCTTCTTTATCAACACACTTCAATTCTTAAACTATGACCATGAAATTCCATAGAAACCAGGCCATATAGCACTGTAATTGGCAAATAATAAAGTCCGACTTAGTATGAATAACACCATCAAATGAAAGTGAAAAGGGAATATTCGTGACCAAAAAAGCAGCTAATAATAAGACCACTGTAGAATGTAAATGATCCTACATGAAGCTAGCTACATCTTATTGAGATGGTTACAACACTAATGAATTCTATTGGGTAATCAAGTAGCCTTATCGTTAACTAATAAAAAGGGGAAAAAAGGAGAATAATTTGCCATGATCATAGTTATTGGCAAAGAAGTTAGCACAACTGATGAAAGTACCTGTTTAAGGATTGGAGTGGCACATGTTTCCCTTAATGCTTCAGCATCTGAATAAGTCAAGCACGGCACTGGTTTGAGCTCTGCATACTACAAAACACTTGAAAGGATTATTCTTTGATAAAGGTACTAAAATATAAAACTAATAATTTTGCACTTCCAATAAAATAGATATAGTTGCAAAATCTTATAAATGCTATCCAGCAGTACCAAGCAAAGCATGGACCAGACAAATGAGGGCATAGAACAAGCTAAGGAAAGAGGTTAAACATCTGCAAAATGTGTCAGTCAGTCATATTGATGTACATTTATAAATGTTTCAGAGTTTGGAATATACCACACAAGTTTATAAAATTCAAGGGCAATGATGAAGATTTGGAGATCCATTACCAAATATTAATTGGAATAATCAATGGTGCTGAATATGATATAATTTCAATTATCCAACTTGAACCCAGTTACATGCCAGAAACTTTTACCTTAAGCGCCATTCCTATTATGGCAAGGGGGAAGCCATATGTCAGCATTATTGCTGACCATTCAGAACCAGGGAGGATATTGAAATATGCCCCAAAACCATAACTGCATGTCACAAACTTGTAAGTGCAAAATCCAAATAGACTTTAATAGTAAACGGAATTGTCAAAGGATAAGGAACTTACGACAGAAGTGAAATTCCAAGACCAAGTCCAATAACACCAAATGAAACCTGCAAATTTTGACATTTCGCACGAATTTAATCAATTACTGAAAACAACTAACAACTTCAGAATCGCTTCACAGAATTATTGAAAAACTGTTCTATAAAATGAAAATTCTATTTCAGAGAATTTGCGTTTTTGAATATTATCTGAAAAATAATATTCAACGGCAGTTGTTTGAATCGTACCTTAGCGAGAGAGAATTCGTCATCGGTGACAAGGGCCTTGTTAGGAGAGGTTGTAGCTGAAGCAGTAGCCGAGGAAGGTTGCGTTGAATCTACCGCTCTGGTTATGAAAGCAAGGCGTAGACGGTGTCGTTTCGAGTCGTTAAGCGGAGGCGGAGAAAGAGGATTATGAATAGCGAGGAAGCAACGGTGGTGATTGGAGAAGCCGAAGTGGCGATTATCATTATCATGAGAATATAAAACTGTTGCTCTTGTTAATGTCAGCGTTTTCATTGTTACTTAGCTTCTGACTGATTCCCTCAGTCTGGCTTTGTAGAGAGTGTAACTGTTAAGCTTTCTGTATGCCTTCGGGGAAGAAGAAGAACGAAAGGCTGCAGTTTTACGAGCAAAGCTCACAGTCCCGCTCTCGCTTCTGAACCGCCAAAAATGGGATGACGTGTCGCTATTTTCTGGGAATAACCTCTACGGTGTCGTTTCATTATTATTTGAAGTGGCATTTTTGTTAATATAGCTGAGGATAGGATTTTATCATTTAAGTCCTTGAGTTTTAACAATTTATTGAATATAGATGTAATTTACATATTTGTATTAAATAGGTCTCTCAACAGATATACATAACCATCAATAAATCACATATACATCAAATCCAAAACATTTGACCATATTGTTTGTATCATTCATCAACAATAACATTTACATACACAACTATCTGAGTAGCTACTTTCAAACAATGCAAGATCATCGTTAGCTACATCATACAAATTAGTACATGTAAACAATATTGACCTTTAGAATGAATCATGCAGAACCAAAATACTGCATGTAATACAATTTATGTACTAGTTAAGGTCACTCATAACCATTTCTCTTTAACAATGAGGATGATTGATTTCCTTCTCCAGCTGCTAGAACAAATGGAAAACAAAAAACCCATTTAGAGTTTTGTCTCACTTTCAGCACAATCAAATAATCTAAAGTGGAAGAAAATCACCGTTAGAACCATTCTATAAGTTTGTATCAGCACTGGCAATTGTACGTGAGTCGGTATTTTTCTGCACTCGTAGCCTTTTTGCCCTGCAAAGTGAGGGAAGGCAGATCAGAATACTAAAACACATCTGAGTCAGCAAGAACCACAGCCACAAATCATAATCAGATCAAACAATCCCTTCATGCATGTATAATATTTTCAATCCATAGTATGTAGCTAGAAAGAATACTTGCAGATGTATTTAACTGATAGTGCAGCAACTGTCAGATAAGGAATGCTCTGACATGGCATTGGCAAGAGGAATATTTTCAAAATGCTTTTCATTTAAGTAACAATACAGTAAAGAGATAAAAATGATGTTAGGCAGGTAACATAGAGGCATTAAAATTTATAAACTAAATGATCAATCTCGCAACTTAAATGTAGACCCAGTCACCAGATTACCGAACCAACGTTCCAGTCCTTTTACCATCTGCAAATACTCTATCTGTGGCACGTCAAACTGCCTCATTATTCACTAAAGATACTCCATATATGCCAACATGACAACCATTTCAAATGAAGCATAGGTCACAGCTTTCTTTACCATCCTATTCTAGCTACAAAAAAATCTTTACTTAAACGTGTACTAAAAGTTCGACCATGACAAACTATCAAGATCAAAGGAAAATTCATATTTGACCATTGAAGTATACATTATCACAGAATAGCAATTTGCAATATTCGCTGATATGATTTGGTTTCAGCAGAAACTGTGTTTCTTCATAATTCAGATTGGATACAGACATAACATGCAAATTGTATTCTTCACATAACTATTATATAAAGCCAAAAATATCAGTTTTCTGTTTAGCCTAAAAACAATAAATATACTAACCTTAATGAGGAGATGTATTTCTCGACTGCTGGTACTTGATCAGCATCATAGGCAAACCATTTTTCATTGGGTGAAACTGTATCCCAGGTTCCCTCTATATCTGGCCATTGAAGGAATTTTTTAAAGTAGATTTTATAAAATATGATAAATTTTGAATTCATAGACTTGATTATTCACAAGCATATTGTATATAAACAAACCTTGAAGCAAAATATCAGGTTCACCATGATAGCCCTGTAGTCTCCACAAGGCACGGCCATTTTCTTCCAATAAAATAGGCTCTGTTCTAACAGCATCAGATCTTTGTCTCTCTGCAATGATTGTGATCAAAACTCAGAAAAATTTTCAAATTTCATAAAGCTCAAATTGGTAACCAGAAATAACAGCTTCAAGGGTGGGTGGCTAAGTGGGAGAAATAAACCATAATTCATGCCTACAAAACTGAAAGAAACCGCTTAATCTCCTACGGTCTTTACAATAATAAAAATAATTTGAAACAGTAACTAAAAACACTATATGAGATAATTAAAAGAATTAAAACCAGGCAGTCTGAACATCATACTCTTGGATACCATGCCCATTGCCTCCACCCACTCAGAATGCGCTTCTGCTGCTTTGCTTTTTATTTCAGAAACAATTGCATCATGCTCAGAAACTGACAAGGGAGCACCTTGTTTAGCAATAATAGCTTTAGCCACCTCATCTTGCATTTTCTGCTTCAATTGTTTTTCCTGCATTTAAAAAAATAAAGGAAACTATGTTACACCAAAATCACTGCAATAACAGCATTACTTAACCAAAAGATGTATTTCCAAACACTCATGTCACCTTATCCTTCACTGCAACAACTTTTTCTCTGGATTCTTTCACTCTTTCAACAAATTTTGCATTTTGATCATCAATCCAACTCCTCAGTTCTCTGAAAATAATTTAATTTAAGAGGAAATCTAAGCATGGTATAATACATTGAAAAAAAAACCTTTGGAAATAAAAATCATTGATATATGTATTATGTTTTTATTTACTTACGTGGTGCCTAGAGCTTCATCGCATAAAAAATTCAAGAGCTTAAGCTTTTTTGAACCATCTAACTTGTCATATCCATCACCATCTCTATCGAAACAGTCGGAGGGAATATCATTCAAAGCACATTTGGATTCAGAGACACATTTGCTAAGAGCCTGCAACCATGAATTTTTCCCACTTGTTGGACTTAATGATGGAGACCTAAGCAGTAAACAATGCAGACAGTTACTATCCCAACCCCACACAGGCAAAAGCAATCAAATTTGCACTAAATTTACTAGGTAATCGATAAGTACTCTTCTCCCATATCTTTTTGTATCAAATACAACAACTTGATATGAATTTGGACCATTGGGAAGCATTGCCCTCGGCGCCTACTTCGCCCACACATCAGTTCTCTAACAATACACTCAGCTTGCCCTTTCTTCAAATCAAGAACCTAACAACATTAACCGCATGAGAAAGGAAAATTGCCAAATTAGAGAATTCCTGGCTTGGTTAAATAAAAACATTAGAAAACATTTTGCCTTTAGAAGCATTTACAAACAAGAAACATGACTCCTAGAGATGAAACAAAAAAAAATGAAGGAAGCAATAGCAGCAGGAATATGGAAGTATGTCTTCCTGCAGTCTAAAGGAATACTCCATTAATTGAAATGATTCCAGAAATGTTATGATCAACAAATCCTTAATATTAGTTATCAATATTAGGAAACTAATAAGCTTATAAATAGTTTCTGTTCATCTTAAGGCTGAATCTAAAGTTAAACTATCCTTGGCAATCAATATTATTAGATAACAAGCACAATGACACTCTCTTTTTCCCATTAAAATCCCCATTCAAACATACCTCTCCAAAAGCTGCACAAAATTCCAAGAATTGTAATGCATGTCCAACATCTTCAGGAGATATCTCAATTCCAGTTACAGTTGTTAAGCTTGCAGCCTGAGGCATTTGAATCTCTGCAGCAAATTTTTTATTCTGAAGTTCTGTAGTATACTTCTTAACTTTGAAAGATTCAGAAACTGCCTTGATTTTGGATCCAGTGTTGTCATTTTTAACACCATCAGGAACTCTAGCTCTCTCATGACTTACACCATTCTTCTCATTTGTCTTCACATTTTCCTTAAGAAATCCCTTGGAAAGCTTAGGCTTTTTAATCTTAGAAATCTCCTCAGAAGCCTTAAGCTTTTCTTTCTTAGAAATTTCCTTTTGAATTATAGATTTTTCTTCCTTTGCAATTCCCTCAGACATCTTAGGCTTTTTTGAGCTTTTTTTCCTCAAAGAAACACCACCATCCCCATTGCTATTACAGATTTCCTTTAATCCTTTCCGTTTCATTTTCTTAGATTTCTCCACTTTCAGAATTGATGTTAAACTCTGAGAATTTAAGTTTGAATCACAGTCGCCATCAAAAGAATTTTCCTTTCCTGGTTTTCTCAACAAAGCAGATCCAGACTCCTGTCAACAGCATGAATCTACACATAAGCATGCACGAACCAGAAACCCCAAAAACTGAAATTCTGCTACAATAATAAAGCTACCAAAAGGAATCACACTTATTTACCTTATCTGAAATAAGTGACTTTTTTGGTGAAACTACCGTATCTTTAGCAATCTTCTCATCGTGACTCAAATTGTCATGTCCTCTAACTTTAAGCATTTCGGAAACTGAGGAAAACCCGGTTGCTTTGGCTGTGTGCACCATCTGACCAGTCGGTTTGTGACCTCTTTTTTTCCTAATAGCATATTATTCAGTTAGACCCACCTGACTACTAACCATATCAATCCACTACAACCCAAAAAGAACAATGCTATTGCACTTACATGCATAAGCTACAATTGCAGATGCCTCTACACTTGGGGCAATTCCAGTCATCCAAAAGTGCCACATCTTCCGCTTTCTCTCCATATCTAACTCAGCATCAACCAAAAAGTATTAGCCAAGAACATGTTCTTATAAAAATACCCACCAAAATTTGTTCAACAAAAACAACGAAGAAAAATTATAACACCAAGTCTAACCTGTTTAATAGACACTTATGACAGAACTTAATTGTGCATTGTTTTTCCTTTTTCTGATTCTTACAAGCTGCCACGAAGTCCATTGTTTTTTGCCGGCACTTCAACATTTAATCAGCACACAATAAATACCACCAAAAGATATTAATCAACAGAAATGTCAGTAAAACAACATTCAGGGTCCATTATAATTCTTCCCTAAACAACAGAAAATCTCACTTCAGCATTTAATCCAAAGATTGAGACAAAAAAAAAAAATTATGTTCAACCAAGACAAGAAAAAAAAAACGATTAAATTGTTGCATAATTAGTTTATTATGTATGGATCCACTACGATTATTCTCCAAACCAGACAAATCTATCAGTCAAAAATAGCATGAGAATTTTGTAGTCTCATGTTCTAATAAATCAAAATGCTAAGATTTGAATTTTTTTTAAAAAAATTAATTTCTCTTCACACATTTATCTCATCAGACAAATAAAATATGTTAAGAAAATTAAACAAAGAGATTAAAACAAATTAAGAGAAATCAACCCAATATACTACTGAGATCCAAACTTATACATATTCTTTCTTACACTCTCGGGAACCAAACAGAGCAAAAAGTGGGTAATCAGTATCGACTAAATCCCGAAAATTTCTTCTCAGATCCCAGCATCGGAAGAAAAAAAAAACACTACTCTAAATTACACTTCCATTCATTTCCCGCATTCTCTCGTCATCAACCAAACAGAGCATAAAACAAGCTGGGTCACTCAAATTTCTATTATAAAAAAAAAGAAAGAAAGAGTTAGACCTGGTGACAACTTTTCCCGTTCTCAGAATCGTATATTCTACCACCGACAACTCGAACTCCAGGGCACTTAGTCCTGTTAGATTCTTTCTCTTTCTGAGCAGTAGCAGAAGAAGAAGCTTTGTCTTTAGAAGCAGACCTTGAAGAAGCAACAGCCATGGTCTGAAAATTGTTGTTGTCTGAAACCTAATTGTTGTCTGAAAATGTTTTACAGAATCTTTTACTTTATAATCGTTTTGACCTTCATTTGCATCTTGATTTAAGATTTCCCTCTTCTTCAGACAAGAAATGGCGGGAGAGATTTCAGAAGAATCAAACTTTTGAGAGGGATAATGGAGCGCCAAATGAATTTGTTTATTTTATTTTATTTTTCTCCGGGAATTGTTTTCTAAATTATCTGTGGATAGGTCTATGACACAACTCTCTTAGTTTGTATTTTTTTATTGTATTTTTTTTATTTAAAGAAAACATTGATATGTGCTTTATTTGGATGAAAAAGTATAATT
>JAXCLQ010000015.1:2962456-2982382 GCA_035584115.1 Cedrela odorata
TAAAAACAGCAAAGAAGAAAGTAAAGAGAAAGATTATTGATATTGAAGCCTGAAGTAGATTGCTTATATAAAATACTGATGAGAGATAGAGTCATTGTAACTTCAAAGTGTTATTTTACTAATTTTTATCGGGTGGGTGGGTTAAAGGATGTGACTCTTGCAATCCCTGGTCATTTCAAGAGTATGTGTTATAAAATAGTGCAAAAATAAATAACTCCCAATTTCTAAATCAAACTTTATGATTAGCTCAACAACATAAGCAAGAAAATGAAAAGAGAAATAACATGTTTATGTTTATTTATTTATTATTATAATTTTTTTTTTTTTTTTTTGCAACACCATTAACATTAGGTTTAAAATGGGGTTTAAAGAAATTTGTCTTAGATGTTATCAGTTTGGTTGCTGAGAAAAATTGGCCACAAAGAGGAAAGAAACTGTGGCTCTGAAGTTTTAACTGTGTTGATTTTGTTTATGGAAATGTGATAACTGATGATATTAGCCTTAACAAAGCCAAATAGTGCTGTATATTATTTATAAAAATTCCATAAGCAGACTCTCTAAACTTTCTTATGGCTTCCTGGAATTCTGAAGTTGATAATAGACAGTATATATGCTTGTTTGCTGAGCGTGAGGACAATGTTGAAAAGAACAAAACAAAGAATGACTCCTTTCTTGTGAGATTAGAAATGGACTAAGCTTAGGCAATTAGTTTTATTGAATTCAGTTCAACAGAATTTTTTATTAAATCAAGATGCATCCACACGAATATTTTCGTCTTGATTTGACTACTTTCTGTACATAGTTGAGCTTAATTGAGTTAATTTCTCCATGACACATAGTTTCTGTAGAGGTTAATATATAAAACTATCATAGTAAATTTGCCTATTTGATTTGAGTTGGCATATTACTAAAAACTTGGCTTATGTTGAAATATTCATGTAGCCAAATGGTTGATATGCTTAATAATCATTCACTATTGATCCTCTGATGCTATTACATTGATACTTGATTACTTATATCCAGTCATATTAGCAATGGAGTGAAAACCTACAAAATACTTTCTTGTTTAAATAAAAATGATTGAAAAGCTGCTAAAGTTAATCTTGTAACAATATCTTTTAGCAGGCTAGAATTTGTAAGTAGAAAATAATTCACCTTGACGTGGTAGAGGGTATCTGATGAATTCATCTTGGCTGCATAAAGCGGCTGAGTAGTGTTATAGTGCTATAGCCAACATATAAGGATCTGAAATGGTTGTTTAAACTTCAAAATAAAATGCTTAGATGAGACATTTAATTAAAGTGAACTGCTTCGACCAATATTTTACTAGTCTCACATCCATAAAAACTGAATGAAAATGCATATTACAGTTGGAAATGTTACTATACTGCTAAACATCAAATGTTATTTGCATTTTAAGTTCATTGGAAGATTCTAGCCTGATTATTTTGAAGTCCGTACGTTTTTTAAGATTGTAAATTTGTAATGTCTAATACCAATTTCTTCCTATTCCAAAGTTAGTAAGGCACAGTGAGAGAGGCTTCAAGTGTGAGTGCATAACCCTTATAGAGAGTTCTAGGTTCTTTTCAACTTCCGGTAACGAATGTAAGAAATGGTGTGCCGTTTGTCCTACTGCTGATATTTCAACAAAAGCAAAGGAAAAAAAAAAGCTGATCAACGCATTTGGTGCAGCGGTTTGTAACAGAGAATCTTTTCCTAAGCCGAGCGTGGCTGAATTGTCTGTCCTATGGAAGATGTGTAACATGACAAGTCGTGTAGGATCCTTTTCTATGAGAGCTTCACCAAAAAGAAAATTTGTGCATACCATTCAAACTTCTTCAGAGTCTTCTGGTGAGATAACAAAGGTACTTAATAGAAGGGGTGAAATAAATGCATAGACGGATTTGGATTCTGGATGCTTATTTGGTGAAACTTGACAAAGGTAAGATATTGTATGCCAGTTATTTATACTATCGCCATTATCTTGGATTAGATGCTTTTACTTGTATGATAAAATAGAAAAGAAACCACAAATATTTGTATGTAACCTAATTACTAACCCTAACATTTTAATATAGAAGGCTAGACAGCCACGCAAATGTAATGCTGCATCATTATAGGTTTAGTAAAGTTCTGATCCGTATTAGTATCTTTGACTAGGTTAAGTATGTTTGATTTGCAAACCAATACAAATAAAAAAATTTTAAAAAATTCTAACACTAGTTCAGTGATATTACCATATTATTTTTAGATTGTTTAAGGCCTGAAACTGGAATGTGGTACGAGAATTATTAGACATGCTGTTTTACAAGTATATATGTTAATAGAAGATCCTTCTAAAAATTCCTCTCTTTTTTTTAACTGCTCCATTTCTTTTTTCATTCTTCAAATCAAGCACCTCTGCCCACTGGATTTGTCATTTCCCTTCTCTAATTATGCCCTAGCCATTATAATAGCCATTCTTTATTTTATCTCATTTATGAAGGACTACTACATTTTGAATCGTGTTCATGTTTAATTGCTAGCTGTATATTTAGAGTCTTATCTCAACAATCTTATCCAACTTAGTTTATGCAAGCTGATTATGTGATTATTGTTTTAACTTCAAAAATATTTCTATTTCACTTGGGAATTAAGTATATTATACGCAGCGAAAATTTAAATTTTATTTTAATTAATCATATTAATTAAATGTTATTAATTCTCATGCCAATATCATATTATTTATCATATTTTATAATATCAACAAAAAATAAATAATTGTATTAAGATCTTACTTTAGATCTTCACCACCAACAAGACTAGATTAACACTTTTTCAGATTTTTTACAAATCTGTACCATTAAATACCATTTTAACCTTTAAGATGTCTGAATCTGAATTTCTTCATAAATTATAAAGTTGTAGATCTTCAAGTCTTCTTTTCAAATCTTATTTTCAGATCTTCTTGAATCGTATTAATCTTATATCAAAACCATAAATTATGGCTCAAATACGGAGACTGCGCGAACACTCTTTTCTAAATTAGTCACTCAAATGTGTGGTCTCTAATAATCCACACAAGGTAGAGAATTAAGATTTTAAGATTTTTTTCAATCTTAATTATGTAGAATGTCTTTTCTTAAATGTTAGTTCTTGAAAAGAGACAAATAAGAGAGTTTTTAGCCAATAAAATTTTCTCTCAACTCTTAAAGAAAATTCACATTCACATTCACGTATACATTCACATTCACATTCACGTTTTTAGGTCAAAACTAGGGTTTATATAGGTTTCATATTTTGACTTTTCAAATTATAATTAAAATAGAAAAGTCACTGAATAGATTCATAATCTTATTAGTAATCTATTTTTTAAATTAAATGTTATCTAATTAATTTAATTAATTAAATATTATTATTTTAATCAAATTAAAAAACCTATAATTAAATAATTATAATTAAATACAAACACTTTGCATAATTATTTTTTAACCATCAATAGTTTCCAAAACTATTAAATAAACTCTTAAAAATTATAAACTTAACAGTTAAGTCATTAATAATTTATCTATATAATTTAATCTTAATTCTCCAATACCTTTTAGTGTGTGGCTCATTAGGTTCTTTTTTATGTTGGTAATGAAGATAGTTATAGACTTCTTAAATCTAGATAAATTAATCTAATTAATTTATCCTCAATTAACTCTTTAATTAAGAAATTAATTTTCATAGATCAAGAGCGTCATCTAGCAACGCATCATGACCCCCAATTGAAAAACAATACTAAATTAGTAAAATATGGTCCGTATAGGATTACCGTATGATACAATCATTTCGCCTCATACATATCCCACCAAAGATTTTAGAGTATAGAAAATATCTACTCTATTAAATCATGATTATTGAAACTTTCGACTAAAATTGATAATATAAGTTTAGAGTTTTTAAAACTCCTTTCAGAATTCGTCATAACCATGAACTTATATTATCACTTATGTCAAAATGACATCTCTTGGAATATCGACTCTATGTTATTCATAACAGTGAATGCTTTATTGATCTCTCATAACCTTCTCATACTTCTCATATCATTATCTTATGCACAATCTCGCTATGGACGACAGAGGTGTAATGTCAAAGCATATATGATCCACAAATAAGGTACCATAAAAATTTTAAGTTTAAGAATTAATCATACCATCGTAACTAAAAGAAATGCCATAAACACGTGAATAACACTCCATATAAGTTTCTAAAGCAGGTTAGTTCAATGAACTTGTTCTCTAATAAGTATTCATATGTTAGATTAAGGGAACACCTTCACTAATAACTTATGAGATCAACTACCTTCCTTCTTCAAGGAAATAGACATAACATATGTCAATCTAATCTGGATTTATCAATGTTCTAATGTTGATAATCTTATGATCGGGAACATTTAAAAATGACAGGATCTCATAAATTAAACTTACGTTAATTCTGTTAATTGTCATTCTAAGGACTTTATGTATAAGCAGTCAACATAGACAAAACTTATAAATAAATTATTAATTTTATTAATCAATACAATAACATACAATTACGTATTTATTCCTACTAAATCTAGAGCATATAACTAACAATTTCCTTTGAATGTTGTCAATTATTTATTCTCTATTATACTCTGGTGCTTATTCATAGGTAAATATTGAATCAAAATTCTTTTGTACTTTCAGATGCAACATACTCTACTCATGATGACCAAACAACTGAAAGCAATCAGGTGGCAGCACTATTTTCTGTGAGCACAAATTCTAAAAGAGGTGACAAGGGAAAAATGAAAGGTTACAGGGAATTGAGAAGTTGGGACGGCGGAAGTGGTTTAGAGGGGCGTCTGGCTTTAAAGCAGAATGATGAAACCTCTGATCTCTACTTAATGTAAGACAATGACCAGTTCATATGTTTGACATAGCATTATTTTCTTTCTTTTTTCATGCTGGTTACAATGTAGCTGGAGCTAACTCCATTTCTGATGCTACTTCATTCTTTATTTTGGATGCAGAAGTATATTGGTTTCTATAAATATTGCAGTTTTTTTGTTTGAAATTGTTAGCCCTATCAGAAACTCTGACTTTGAGCTCTTTTCTCTGCCATTTCTGTATGGTGCAAAGATAAATGACTTGATCCTTGTCGGAGAGTGGTGGAGACTAGTGACACCAACGTTTCTGGTACAGTATTGACAGTTGGGTTCGTGTTCCCTTTCTGTTACCATTTGTGTACTGCATTTAGGTAACGATCAGTTCTGAATATAACTCAAAATTGTTAGGCATTGATATTTTGATTGTTGTTGCATTAGAGGCAGCGCTCTTTCGAATTCATATCACCGTTGTTTGTTTTATCTGTCAGAACAATATATTCTCTTCATCAAAGTTGGAAGTTTATATTTTCTATAGGAACTTGGACTAATTACTACCCCTGTATTCTGGTCATTGCTGAAAATTATAGCCAATTAACATGAAAATAGGAATCATGGATGATAAAGCATTATATTAAATTAACTTTTTTCTTGAGTTGTAAGCACTGAATTGAACTCATTTCATGTGTCATATGAGAAGTGTTGGCTTGACTTCGTGTCACAAAATTCCTAATACATTCTTATTTAATTTATTTTAATTTGGCTTTGAGATACTGATTGTCTCGTCTCATGGTAAATGCAGCATTCGGGGCTTTTTCACGTAACTCTTGGTTGTCGGGCACTTCTTAATTTTCGGCCTCAAGCATGTAAGAGTTATGGTTCATTTACATTCTTCTTGGTATACACACTTGGAGGAATTTCTGGCAACCTGATAAGCTTTCTTCATACACCAGAGCTGCCGTTGGTGGGACGGTAAGCATCATTTCTGCTCTTTTTGTCCTACCTTTTGTACCATAATACCTTTTATTCTTCATCTATTTACTCATATAGTCATATACACGTAACATGGATCACATATATTGGTTCCATAACACTTTTTGAGGTAGTTAATTATCATTGCATACATATTGTGAATTTGTGATTAAGCTCCATAAACAAAACTGTGGTAATAGAGATTGATACATTTACGAGTACAAAGCTGCTTATTGGCTTCAATCTTTTACCAGAGATCACTAAAAACCTGTACTAGTGAATGTTACGTGAAGTGTTACATCAGAATCTTCTCACTTGTTTGCAGGGACCAGTTTTTGCCATAATTGGAGCCTGGCTTATTTATCAAATCCAAAACAAAGATGTCATTGCCAGGGATGATTCAGAGAAAATGTTCCTGAAGGCAATACTTGCTACAGCTCTGAGCTTCATAATAAGCGATTTCGGGCCAATTGATAATTGGTAACACTTCTACTGTTTTCAGTTATTTCTATGGAATATACTTGAAATAACATTTCAAATCCAAAAAATTGAATGCGTATAAAATATAACCAAGTAAACTGCGAAGAATAAGATCATTGTATCACTAAAATAACACATACAAAAAATGTTCTGAAAATTCAAATTGGTCTGTTTCTAGCAGTTGTACATGTGGATGTGTAACAACAAACAAGTTCATTTTCTCGCAATTTTCTCCATTAAAGATCAACTCGTTGTCATTGGTAAGCATTGTAGGACACATCACGGGGCAGCGTTTACAGGTATAGCATTCGCCTTTTTCACATGCCCTATGCTAAAAATGGACGATGCTTCTCCAAGAACTAGTCAGAAGAAAGAATAACACTTGTTAGACAATATGCCGATCCTTGTAAAACACTTGTTATGTTCACCATCTCCATTATTGGTTTAAGTTCTTTGATTTTCATTTTTGAACCTCCTCTCGATGCACTAACATTCTAATGAATATGTAAATATTAGATATTAGATTAACAGAATGTAACATATTAGTCTTCTAGCTACATCTTTATTATGTAGAATATAGAATCGCAGCTCAGCTGAAAATGGAGACGATAAATATATATATATATATATATATATAAGCTGTTTGCTGTTGGCTTCATATTTTGACAGTACTGCCAGATTTTATTTTACTCCCAGATCTAAAGTTTCCAAGTGTTGGTTATTATAAGTTGGTGAATATTTATGACATTAAATAAAGAAAAGAAAAAGATTCAGAGTTTTTAAATGCAAGAACATGCAATGTTGTGGATTCCTGCATGTCTTCCACGTACCAGAATATAATTAATCCCATGTTCAGCAGCCAAAGAGCCAAGACAAACTAAGCTCAGTCTTCAAAACGACCCCATTTCGTCCAAAAGAATTCCTCCACGTTAAGGGCAATGTACCCTTCAGCAGGCACACACCTGTATTTTTAAGCCCTCAGCAAGAAACCGCGTAATCCAATGGAAACTTTTTCGCATGTCATCAACATCAAACTTCGAAAAACTCCATGATCACCTCTCGTTTTTCTTTTTGAACCCCTTTTGTCTTCATTTCTAGCTTGAACTGCTGCTTGAGTTTCGACAATGGCGATTGGGAGAGTTGGTAGAGGCTCGGTCAGTCCTCTTTTAGCAGTAAACTTAGTAGTATATCTTATCATAATTGGCTTAGCTGGTTGGTCTCTTGATAAATACATCAATGGTGAACAGAATCATCCCCGTAAGCTCTTCTCTTCTTCTCCTTTCAATTTTCATACTGGATTTTAGCTTAAAGTGCTCGTGTGCTTTCTTTTTTTCTCCGAAGATTTGGGGGGGAATACATCAACACATTTCTTGTTGATGTTTGCTTTGGTCAGTGGAGTGATTGGCGTTTGCTCAGTGATCGCTGGGTTTATGCATCTTCGTGCATGGCACAGTGATAGCTTAGCTGGTGCAAGTTCTGTAGCAATCATCTCTTGCTCTGTCACAGCTCTTGCTGTTGGGTATTTACCTCACCAACATCTCTCCGGCCTAATTTCTGTACTACTTGTTTGTGTTATTTATTTAAATTTTTTTATTTTCTTCTTTTACAGTCTTGTGTACAAGGAGATAATATTGGGAGGGCAGAGAGGAAAACGCTTGGTAAGAATTTTGGCCTCTTCTATTGTTGGTTTCAGGAAACATGAAAAGCACCGCCAGAAACTGATTAACATTTTTGTGTCTGTTACTAATGATGAATCTCAGCAAACACTGGAAGCATTCGTTATAATCTCATTGATAAGTCAGTTGCTGTATCTGGGACTTCTCCATGCTGGGGTGTTTCGTTAATAGCATAAATGTACGAAATAATTATGATACAGCCATGGTTTATGTATGCTGTTTTCGTGGGTTTGCAAAGAAATTGCAGAGTTTAATTTTTTTTTTTTTTCATTTGCTACACAAGCTTGAATCATGTCTCTTCCCATATATATCCATGGGTATCACAACTTAGGTTTCACAGCATACGTACATATAATACTACAGAGGCAACTAGTTATAAAAAGCCTATAATATATGCTAATATGGAAAAATGAATTGGTGATTCAGGAAGCAGCTAAAAATAAATCAAAATTGTCCCTTCTGTATTAACATTAAGAATTTATCTGGGTTTATTTAGTTTTCCAGAAACAGATCCCTCCTCTTGTCACCGGACATTTTTATTATCCTCGACCTACTTTGATTCTTCAGTTCGACATTCTGCTATTGCCAGAGTATGGCGTCCCCCACAAGCAACAAGTTTAGCAATCCAATGTCCTTCAGCCCCAGCTTCCTCACCATTTCTCGGAGGTAAAATATTTATTGGCACTTCCATTGGCTGACCAGTTGTTACCTTTCTCCCATAACCTAGACGGCCGTGGTCACCTCGTCCGAACTGCAAGTAGCAAAACCAGTCATTTAGAATGATTATCTATAATTGTCTAAACAACAACAAATAATTCGTTGATCAAAGATGAGGACATATATGATTTTTTTTTCTTTAACTGAACTTTCAATATAGTACCAATCAGGTTTTCCAACAGATTTGTCCACAGATTACAACAGTGGATACATTGCAATGTAATGTGAATAGAAAAGGGGAAAATATTGTTTACATCGTCAACCTTCACAGGGAAGGTAAAATAACGCCCAATCACTCTATCAACAGGATGTTGACAATTCTAATCAAATTTCCACCAGCAAATTATTTATATGCACTAATTTAGCAACAAATCCCAGTACTTGTCCTATCATACTTGCCTCACCCAAACTCTTTTACCTCTCCTAATACTGATATGACTCGGCACCACTTTCACCATTATCATCCAATTTACAGCAATCACCACAACAATTCCTCCTAAAACCAACATAAAATGGAAAATAAAGGTTGAAAATACTCACTGAGAACATACGCCCATCACGTGTCAAAGCAACCGAGTGAGTCCCACCACAAGACACCTGGATCGTAAATAAATTAATTCAACATCGAAAGTAATTTAAGAAGCAAGGAATAGTGAAGTGTTTTAAAGTGTCATGGTATCTACTAGTAGTATTTGAAGAAACAAATCAACCTATGAGAATTTCTTTATAGTACAGAGACCAAAAATAATGATCCACTACTGTCCACTCATTCCAAAATCCAAACCATATTATTATCTTAAAATAAATATTCAATCCAAGTATTTCAAACACCTCTTAATCCCACCAAATTTAATCAGAATTAAATATAGAATAGTCAAGTAGATGATACCTGAACAATGTCCTTCCCAGCTAAAAGATTAACCCTTTGGGGCACCATTTTACTGCTCTTATCATTGTCCCCAAATCCAAGCCTCCCGTGCTCCCCTCTGCCCCAACCATACACCTGAAAAGCAATCATAATATGGAATGTTATTCATGTTTCATAAGATTAAGAAATAAAAAAACTATTGACAATTTGCTTGCATTATAACATTCAGAATAAAGAATGATAGTGCACAAAAGTGATAAATTACCTTTGTTGTTTTTTGTTAAAAAAACCTAAAAGGGTCTTAGACATTAATGGTTACTATTATCTATTTAGAATGAATGTGGTTCAAGAGAAATTTGATTCTACAATTTTGCAACAAAATATGCTTTCCAAAAACTTATTATATAATTTTTCAAATAAAATCACATAATACAATGTAAAGTTTATTTCCTTCATTTGTTTCACTAGTTGATTGCCAAGAAGACTGTAAGAGAAATCAACACATTCAACATTTTAAAAGGTTTGGGCAATGCTTTTAGAAATTATAATTCGTCCATTCTTTTACCAAGCTTCTTATCAATCCAAAAGAGGATAGAAGAATAAAAATCTGAAATTGAGGGAATGCTCAAGTGACACAATTAATAAATAAAAAACTCCCCACTCTTTGGACCTGCATATGGAAATCAAACATTTGAAAATGCAAAATAAATCCTTCCAATCTCTAAGGCTTCCCACCTTCCAGCTGCTCTACCAACTAGATATAACTGACAAAAATGTTACAGGAAAACTAAACAAATGCTTCAAGAAATTATTAGGAAGTCTGAGGTCTCAAGACAGAAATATCACTATCTAAATTTCCAAATAATCCACACATATTCGTTTGCTGCACATGGTAGAGTTATGAAAATGTCAAACTTTATCACTAAGAATGAAGCTCCCTGTTAAAAATCCTTAAAAGAATGCACAATTAGAGCCCAACCAAATTCAAATACCTCTCCATCATCAGTCAATGCAGTAGAATGCCAACCTCCAGCAGCAATATCAACCTAGAAGCACATATAAATAGATAACTGATCAAACTATTTAAAAAAGAGAAGTAACAGCAAGCACACAGGCCTGGCCATTTAATATAAAGAAAACATACACCACATTATCCCCATCTTGGCAAGACATTAATAACCATAAGTGGGGACGAGTAAGTTGGAACTACAGATGGATAAGGGGTTCATGAAACCTCTGAACCAATAAAATAACGGGGAAGAATGAGTATTTATGTGATTTTTACATCGAGCATAAGCAAATCACATCTTCACATTAATCAGCCCTTCCAAAACATGTGTAAAATTATGATCTTAAAGAGAGTGAGTTAGATCTATAGTCCTGTTCCAAATTTTTAGTCTCTTGAGTTAAATATTTAAAAATCTAAAAGGTAAAAAACTAAACAATGTAGACAAACTTTTATCTGCAAGAAGCTCTAGATTAGGTCTCCACATGACCAACATAATAGAGAATGAAAGCGATCAAGTGTATATCTGATGACTGAAACTTCATCACCCAACCAGTATAATACATGCTAGGATTTGGAAGCCCAGCCTTCAATGAGCCTTTGGCTTTATTGATGCAATCAGAGGACTCCAAACAACCGAATGGCAGGATTCTGCATTGGCACATGCAGGCATAAACCCAAGCAAAATTCAGAACCAGCACATGATCCACTGTGACATTTTACCATAAGAGAGTAAACTTACAGCTAAATTCCTAATGCAGTTTGGTAGAAGTGGACATAATGAGGATATACAAAACATGGCATTTTACCAGTACCATATCCCATTTCCTCCAGTATTTTCGATAGTTGGGCACACGTGAAGGCCTTGACGCATCAAGGCCATGAAACATGAATGCATACTGCACTTCATGCCACAGCCATCTCTGATCAGGGCAAAGAGTTATAGATGCCCCAACTCTTGCCTTCTGTGCAGGTATGTTCATAAAACTCCTCCAAAAGTTTGCCACATTTATGGAAATTTTCATTAGATGATAATTCCAGAATGGAAAGATTTTTTGTTTCTTTCGGACAATTTCAAGCAATACAATACAATATTATAAAAGACAATTTAACAAACAAATTTCTCAGCAATTCATAGTTTCAGAAGTCAAACACTAAGATGAGACTGAAAGTCTATAAATCATGCTGACTTCCAGTGCTGATACAATAGAAATCCAGATACAGATAAAACAAGGATAATGAAATACATACCAAAGTGAGACCTGAGAGCCCTTGGACAGGAATAGGTTGCGATCTTGGTTGGGTATCCCCAGTTCCAAGCTGTCCATATTCATTGTTACCCCATGCCCACAATGTTCCATCCTCTTGGAGAGCCAAATTATGAAAGGCCCCAACTGCAATAAGCTTCACCTTTTCAAGACCTTGTACTCGCACAGGAATGGAAATTTGCTTGCTGAGATAAGAAAATAGATTTAGTTAAAGCATGCAGCAAGTAATCAATGTACATTCCAGAAGGATGATTGGATGGATTGGTAAAAGGATAGCATGAAAATATGGTTGTAGAATTAAATCAAGTAGAGAATACATGTCGCCAGGAGGCCATGGTTGACCCCAGGTCCATACATGTCCTTCGCATGTAAGCACCACAGAATGAGTACCCCCTGCTGCCACCTATTGAATAAGCAATTGAAAAATAGCAAATGGTAAATCCGGGGCATGTAAAATCAATTGATGCAAGCATGCAAAAAGGTAAATGCAGATGTCAGGTAGAAGCAATGAAGTTTTCATGCAGACACCACATAGAAGTAATGAAGTTTTCATGCAGATAGCAGGTAGAAGTAATTAAGTTTTCACCACACCAGTATGAGAAACTTATAAACCAGACCTGAGCAAGTTATCTACAAATTAAATGAGGGCAAATCACATATCAAAGTTAGTTATACGTTGAAAAAAAAAAACATCAGTCTTTTAGAACATATGAGGTATAGCTGTATTAAGTAACAACTGCACCGAGTAACACTTAAACAGTTCATATACAGTATAGCACTAGAGCCTATCTGCGAATGAAGTGCAGTAGAAGAATTTGCAACACAGTTTAAAAAGATCACTGGACCAGGCATAATATGAAATTTTAAAAACCTATTCTCAAGACCTTTTGGTGGCCACTTAAGAATCTTGTGATGCACACCTATGCTCCAACCAGGGAGTATTCCCCAAACATGCCTGCATCCTTAGGGAAAATAAATATCACCATGCTTAAGGCAATGAAACCCTTTTTGGCTACTGTTTTAGTGTCATGATCTGTCTGAGACATATTATACAACTTCTTGACTCGACATCCCTGCACTGTTCTCTGACTTGGCAAATAGAATAAATTCAAATGTTTAAATCTCTTAACAGGATTTTGCATAAGAATCTTGCAAAAGAGTAAACAAAGTATATGCTGAAACCCCATACTCACAATAACCCAGAGATATATACTACAAAACATATCCAGACAAGTGATTGAAAAGAAAAAAGAAGATGCAAATGGATCCTACCAAGTGATTAAAAACTTCTACAAAATAGAAAAAGTTAATATGAGAATATCACCTGGCCAACTACAAGTTTTGGGGCACATCGCTGAGGAATCACAATATCTCTCCTCAAAGGCCTACCAGTATCATCTTTCCGCTCAGGTTCTTCACCACACTGTCCATATTCATTCCCACCTGCACCACACATACTTCACAGCCTTACATTCATCACAAATGTTAACCAACGCTAATACCCCCCAATAAACATATATTATCTAACCCTCTTTTTAATTGCTGAACAATCAAAGAACTCTCACTTGCTCTTGTTACATGCATTAGTTTAGTTTATAGTGAGACAGTTGTCAAACAAGTCTTCGATTTCTTACATCTTATTAACAACCAAAACCAGAATGCAAAGAAGATTGGATGATATTTACACACCCCAGGCATAGGCACGGCCTTGATCATCAACAGCCAAACAATGCCATCCACCAATAGCAGCCTAAAATCAAGAACCCAAAGCTTAAGCTTTTAATTTCAAAGCTAAGTTAATACCAATAGCAAGCGTCTGAAGTATCTAAATAAATAAAAGTTGTAGCCAACAAAAACAAAATTACCTGAACAATTTTGACATTAGCAAGAACCTTAACCTGACTAGGAACGTTTTCAGTCTTGGTCTCAGGTGGATGACCTAAAGTACCTCTCTGATTCCACCCCCATGTAAACAACTGATAAAAAAAAATTAAAAAACGTTTAGAAATTAAGACATCAAAAGAGAAACACGTAGAAATTAAGACATCAAAAGAGAAACACGTAAACATTTAATGTAATCTTAATTTGTAAAAGTGACAGGGACCTTGCCGTCATCGCAAATGGCTAGAGAGTTGCGGCTACCGGCAACAACAGAGCGGACCTTGTAAGGCTCGAGAGCTTTGACAACGCAAACCCATTCTTTCTCTTCGTTGTTTCCTATTCCCAATTGCCCATCTTCACCAGAGCCCCTGAAACAGAAGCAACAAGAAGCGTGACCATGGCAGCAAAACACTAAATATCAATAGAAAACAAGAAAGCTAAAGAGAGGAAGAAAAACAGACCAAGCAATAAGGGATGTAGTGGCAGCCATGAGGAGAGGAGCAGTGATTGATTGTATTAAGCAAAAGAAAGTGCAATGGAAGCAAGCAGGGATTTATATAAATAAATACAGGGAGGGTTTAGTGTTTTTTTAACTACAAGTGTCAACTTGATACTGGTTTACGCGAATTTGATTCGATTCGAGGATGCTGCCTCCTGTATTCTAATCTTTTATAGTGGGGTGAAGGTGGCAAAATCAGTGGATGCTGTCTGATAATGACTAAGCGTTTTACACTTATTTTTTGTGCGCTGAAATCATGTTTCACGTTTCCGTCGTGGTAATTTCAATTAATTCGCTTCGTACTTCTTATTGGGATATATTTGCCATCTATGTTCTTTACTCTAATTGCTCGTATAAGCGAATGAATGACATTTACCAATCACGAGACAGATATTGAATATTTACCACACGAATTTGTTGAGTTCCTTTCACATTTTGTTGAACTGTATTACTTCCCGTGTACAGAAGCATATAGACCCTGAAAGGTCACTTGCCACCAAACAGGTTGCCGAAACCCCTGGCCCCCAGGGAGACCTAGCACAGCACTAATCAGATTACAAGAATTTTCCCTATACCTCTCACCTCTCATACTTCGAGCACTCTAACCAAATGGTGTCAAATGATACTAATGACCACACCAGATCAGATGTAACCGTAAACATGGCAAACCATTGGTCCGAGGTTACACAACTGTACCAAAAGCAGGTTGCAAAAGGACCAAAAAATTCTACCGTGGGTCAAAGCCCAAAAACGAAGAAAAAGAGACCCCTGTATGCTGCCTAATACAAGATCTTAACCGATTATAGTGATATCGGACTCATCCAAACTTGTCCAAATCACGAAATTTTAATAAAGACAAAATATATACACATATCTAATTTCAAGACTAAAGTATAGCATAGCACTCAAAACACTACTACTCCACGAAAGCCAACCCAAATTATTCTCATCAATAATTAAAGCTAGTTTACAATCTGATGGAACATTTCAACCCTAAGTGCTGTCATGAGAATATTCTGCTAAAACAACCCACATGGCATCCATGTAACATAAAAGCCACAAGATAAAAATACAGAGTACATATCCTATCAACTGAATTCATCACTGCTGAGTCTCGCCTGATTGAGGTTTTGATGCTTCTTTAATCTCATCCCCCGCATCATCCTAAAATCAATATCATCAAATTCATCAGAGACAAGGAACAGGTTATAACAAATATGAAAAGATTTCACATCAGCACTGGCCATCAAATTCATCACTGTATGATGTGGGATCAACCAATTTTCGACCAGGTCACATTGGCACAAGGCTACTACAAGAACATCCATATGTAAAAAGATAACAGCAAAGATGTTACACATCTGGGAAAAAACAAGAAACTTTAGTTGCACCTTTAAAAATTGGCCCAAGGTTAATGAAGTCCTAACATCGAAAGGCAGGAGTTTTAGGCATCAATTTATTTATACATGGTTATATATTAGTTCACTGTTCGAGTGTAACAAAGCCCTTGTGCATAGGCACACAGAGGAAACTAAGGGAACTTGTGGAAGGGAGAAATAGAACAAACCGTGATGTCAGAAGTCCAAAGTGTCAGATTGTCTCGGAGAAGTTGCATTATCAATGTACTGTCCTTGTATGACTCCTCACCCAAAGTATCCAGCTCAGAGATAGCCTCATCGAAAGCCTGCAAAGTAAACATGGGACAAAATGGTACGAGCAGATTAAATAAATAGATAATTGGCATTCAATGTAGACACTAATTCCACTGATTAACTGAATCCTCAATGAAAAGTCCTAAAAAATATCTGCATAACCATCTTTAGCTTCTCACTCAAATGCAAAATAGATTCAACAAGGTTTGAACATGAACACAGGGAGAGAGAAGCCGACACCACAATAATGACTTTTTAGTTTATGAAATTGAGTATAAGTAAAGGAAATAACTCACACGTTACACATTAAATCAATGTAAAACATAGTCTCAGTTCATCCCATGGGACAAACATAGTCTTAGTTCATCCCATGGGACAACGCCCCTTAATTTTAGTCTTCTATTAGATTTTTTTTTCTTTTGTTAAAAGACCCGTATAAATTTATTTCTATGACAAAAGAAAGCTCAAGGCAGGGAACAGACCAGTGGTTCACCATCAAATTCACAAAAATTTGCTTATGCAAAAGAATCAGGGCATAACATCAGCCCAAAATCAGTGTAAAATGCAAGGCAAATCCTAAGCACATAACCATTACAAACGGTGCCAACCTAATACCCTGTCAGTAATGTCAACAGAATAACAAGAGAATAAACCATATATAAGGACCAAAATGATGTCTCGGATATCTATAACTATTACACCATCCCTTATGCAATACATTTTAGAGGTTGAGGCATCACTCCAATTGCTTAAAAGCTATCAAGGAAGCAAACTAATATTGATTTTCTCCATCAAGTTCAAGTTATTAGTTGATAAATCAATTCAAAAAAATAAAAGCAAAAACAACCATGAGGCGAGGAACTGCACTCACAACTTACCGTTTTGGGTCACAAATTCACACTATCAGGCATCAGGCATCAGCCATCATCCAATGTTTTTTTTTTTTTTTCTGATTATCCACAGAAAGAAATAAATGAAAGTAAAACAGTAACGATTCATACCTGCTTTGCAAGATTGCAAGCACGATCAGGAGAGTTAAGAATTTCATAGTAGAAAACAGAGAAGTTCAGTGCAAGACCCAGCCTAATTGGGTGGGTAGGAGCCAGTTCAGCCAGAGCAATATCCTGGATCAACGTCAGTGATAGGAAACCGGCTAAGCAATCCATATTGTAAAGTAGAGATAAAAAAATTGCAGTAAACAGAAAAAGAGTATAAATATAGGACCATGGCACATCAACACTACCTGAGCAGACTTGTAGGCCAGCAAAGTGCTCTCTGCAGCTTCCTTCCTCTCAGCTCCAGTCTTGAACTCAGCCAGATACCTGTGGTAATCACCCTTCATCTTCAAGTAGAACACCTTGGACTCAGCCGATGAGGCCGAGGGAATAAGATGGGACTCAAGGAGGCTAAGAATCCCATCGCAGATCTTGCTGAGCTCAGACTCGATCTTGCCCCTGTACTCCTTGATGACTGAGACATGGTCTTCATTTCCCCTGTTCTCTTCCTTCTGCTCAATGGAAGAAATGATCCTCCATGAAGCCCTCCTGGCCCCAATCACATTCTTGTAAGCAACAGAGAGAAGGTTCCTTTCCTCCACAGTTAGCTCCTCAACATCAACTGTCTTTGCAACTTTCTCCATAAACTCAACCATTTCCTCATAACGTTCAGCCTGCTCAGCCAACTTGGCCATGTATACATTTTCCTCACGAGATAAGTCAGTAGGCGACATCGTAGCTGTATTAATCTGATATGAAATTGTGCAAGGTAATTAAAATAAGTTACACTCACAAAAACTGAAGATAATATAATTATTTCATCAATCTCATATTTTTTTCGGTGTTATTTAAAGTTTAACTTCAAAAAATATGGAACATATCTCAAGTCCATCACACAGAAATTTTGAATACATATCAGCAGAAATTTTTGCAACTTAGTTAAAATAATTGGACATGTTCAGAACTATAAAAACACATCCCAGCCTATGCAAACAAATTTGAAACTTAATGTAATTTATCCAAACGTAAATTCAACTTAAAGAGAATTATTTTAAATCTCCTTTCAACCACTTTCTCAACAATCAAACAGATCTTAATCGTGAGCTCCTTTTGTTTTTCAAAACTTTCTCAGAATCATCTTCTATGCCAATAGAACTAAAACCTTAGAAAAAGCATACTGTGCTTTAAATCTTTAACGGAACCTTAAGTCAACCAAGTTGTTACTTATAATTCATTTAACTAAGATCTTCACATTTTCAAAGCTAATTACACTCACATCTGTTCCCTCTTGACGTTTTCTCAGTACCCAAACAAATCTAAATAAAAACAATCGCACATTAGCCAGTCAAATCAAATATAATATATCACTCAGATAGCAATTCCAAACTAACTTTAAAATAAATCCCCTTTCCTCAGTCTCAATAACTAAAAAATCAAAATAAAAACAATCAGTTTCTCTTCGTTTCCAACATTATCTCGCTAACCAAACAGATCAGAATAAATAGAGCATGCATATTTCGGTAAAATCAAGTATCATACTGTTCAAGTACCAAATTCGAACTACTTTTAACTAGAAGTCTACAAATATCCATAACCAAGTTGAAATAATTTTTTTAAAAGAAAAAAGAGTCAAATAACCAGTTTCTCTTGGTTTCCAGCATTTTCTCGGCAACCAAACATATTTCTTAAAAAAAAAATCGATCAAATCTCAACAGATCGAACCATACGAATAATAAAATCAAGTCAAATAACAAATAAACAGCCAGTCAAACGAACAATATCTCCAGATCTAACGCAAAAAAGTCCAGAAAAATTGAACAAAAACAAAAGACCTAAATCGAACTGAACACAAATAGAAAGATAGGGGAATAGAAACGCACCGTTTAACGAGGTTGTGAAGAAGATAGATGGATCGATCTGATATATATATATAATTTTTTTTGGACAAGAGAAAATATATGAAGTGAGGAGTGAGGGAGAGGGATAGTTGAACAAATAAATGAATGGAGTGAAAATGGGGGTGAAGGGTGTAAGAAGAGTTCCAATGGGATGGTGACAGTTGTTAATTGCGTAGATTCCGAGAATGTTGATGCCGTAGACATCGGCCACGCTGGCGATGACTGTCAAACCAGAGAACCATCTGTGCTGCTTATTTGTCGTTTGTGGGCCTCTTTGTCGTTTGAGAACACTGTGGCTAGGTTATTTTTTATCTTCTTCCTCGATATTACATTGTTCATATTTTTCATCGTCATACGTCAAATCACATCCAAAGCTTATAAATCTTGCATACAAATTAGTCTAAACCAATTTCTAAGTTTATTACATACACTAACTAACCCTAAATCAATAAAATCGATTTAGGATACTAAGCATACTTGTTATTGAAAATGTGTCGTCGTTTTCAAATTTTTTATTTTCATCCTTCATGTTCTGGTAGCTGTAATCAGCCTCTATGTGTTGGTTTTTCAATTTTTGGAATTTTATTTGCAAATTTTGAGAGGAAAATAAAAAAAAATATATATATATATATATATATATATCAGGAGTTCTTTTATGCACAAAAGTCAAATTTTTAATCAAGATTATAAGAAAATTGTAAGTTGAGAAAATTAGGCTACTTTGAATAAAAAGCTAATTGTCAATAACAAAGTTGACTAACTTATGTTGAAATTAACAAAGTACTACGTAAAATGGTGGGTAAAGACTTGTAAACCTATGAAAATTGAATTATCTATCAACATTTTTTTTTGGGTTTCGAGGTTTTCTTTTAAAAATAAAATTTTAAAAAATATTCGATAATAATTAATTTTTAATATTTTCGTCTCATAACAGTTGTGTTTTAAAAATTATTACATTTTATCTAAAAAAATTTAAATTAAAATTTGATTTTCTCATAAATATATTTATTTTTTAAAATTTATGAGAAAATCAAATTTTGAATCGAATTAATTGATTTAAATAAATATATAATTAACGAATAAAATCAAATCAATTGGTTTGATTCCAATCATTTTTTGTCGTCCCTATTTAAAACACACA
>JAXCLQ010000015.1:2982482-3003311 GCA_035584115.1 Cedrela odorata
ATATATAATTAACGAATAAAATCAAATCAATTGGTTTGATTCCAATCATTTTTTGTCGTCCCTATTTAAAACACACACCTACTTTCTTTTGTATAAGTTAATAGTATAAATTAATATTTTCCATTGTATTAATATTACATAATAGTTACTATTATTTTATTATCATATTATATCGAACAAATATAATTTAAATACTATTAATTAAGCTAATATCTCTTAGCAAATAATACTAATTTATGACATAAATCTAAATCAAAATTATTTGATGTCAATGAAAACTGTATAAGAAATGGATGATTTTTGAAATTATAATAATAGAGTATACCTTTTTTTTGGGGTGGCATAGTATACTTTTAGTATAAAAGTATAATAGATGGCATGTTTTAATGAATATCAACTTTGAATAACAATAATTAAATTAGAGTTATATATATATATATATAATTATTTTTATGAAAATATTTCAATGGAATAAATTGTGCAACAACTATAAATTTCAACTTCAAAATTATTTATATAATACTTCGTAATTATAATTAATTTATACCGGATGAAGTTTATTATTACTATAATTAATATTTTATTTATTTATTTTTATTATTATTATCGGTAGTGAAATGTTTTAAAGTAAGACTTTTTTTTTTCTTTAAATATTTGTAAACGTGGGGCATGCTAATGAATAATTAAAATGGAGTATTATAATAAGATATTATAATTCTTTTTTGGTCTTTTTTATTATTGATTTAAACAGATATCGTGACATAATTAATAATAAATAGTTAAATTTGTATTTTAGTATTTTTAATATATATTGTAAAATATAAAATTTATTTAAATTTTATATTAAAATACAATCTAAATAGTGCTTGTCAAAATCTGTTTAAAAACCAAGGATGAAAAAGAAAAGGAGAGATACTAATGTCCCAAAATTTTAAATGGAACCACAACTAAGGAATGATTTAAGTTAAGAAATTATTAAAATATTTACCAGCTAAAGTTTCTAGAGATGGGACTTAGAACTTCGCAACGGGGTATTCAGTGTTAATCGTTTTATTGGGCTAAGGTCCAATAGATATTCTAAACCAGGCTCGTAATAAGCCCAAACACTAAAGAATGGTTTCTTTAATTCTTACCCGCGTCTTCTTCCTTAGCAAAGGCTCAGTGGCCGCTGTGCCTTTTACGCACAATTCATCTTCATCTTCGTATTCACTCAACAACAAATAAAATCACTCCCATCTGAGAAATTGTAAATGGGGTACGTACAGGAAGCACGTGAGAATCACGTGAAGAAGAAAGTGGAAGAAGGTATTGTTTATGTTAGTAATAATAATACTATGCTTAAACCCTAATAAACCCATGTTTGGCTATAAATTTATTTAAATATATTTTTTTTGAAGTTTGATGCTTAAAATGTGATAAGGGTTATGTTTGTTTTATATATTTGTTAGCTCTAAGGAGCAAAATGAAGCAGAAGGCACTAAAGGAATGCGACCAGTACACGTCCAAGTATGCCCAATGTGCTGTTGGAAGAACGATTTCGATTGTGTGGCAATGTCGAAAACAAGCTAAAGAATTAAACAATTGCCTTCATCAATAGTAAGTTCCATTTTCATGTGGGAAACCTATTCTTTTTCTCCCTTAATATGTGTTCTTTGAAAGGAAGAAATATTATGCGATCGTTAGCGGCATTAGGCTGCATTTGGTGTTGTCCAAATCTCGTGTTTCTATCTAGTATTTAAATTTAGCTGAAATAAACAAAAGAATTTTTGGATAAAAGCTATTTGGATTCGAGTGCTTTCAGGAGGAGCATTTGATAGATACGTTTCTTAAAAATGCTACTTGGATTGAAAAAGTCACTTGGAGTGCTCTCTTTCTGGGAAAGTAAAGACAGTACTTTAACTCCAAAGTGCTTCTAAGAAAGCATAACCGAGCATACCTTAGTTTAAAATATTTCCGTAAAGTGATTGTTCTCAAGACTGGAATGTAAAACTCGTGTACATGTCAGATGGAGAATCTTAGTGTTATATCAGGCAGCGGGATAATGCCTAACATTTATTTGGTTAAGGAAGTCTGTTTAAGAAAATATGGTGTATGGTTGTTATGACAAATTGGTGTAAATTGGTACGCAATAAAGAATAACTCAAGTCCACCCATGCTGTTGGCTGAGGAAATAATTTTGGATTTTGATAGGTTCCATTAGGGTAATCACTACAGAGTAGTACACTCTAGCACTACTTATAAAGTTTTCACATTCACTATAACTTTACTCAACTGTTTGGTGGAGTTCTTTCATTTTTTAATCAATGATTGAAGGTATACTGTTGGATCCTGAAATGTTACCCGGCAGAGGTCCACTTTTTGGAGAAGATTCTTTTAAGCAATAACTATTGTCTATGGTGATACTACAACCAAGAGTACTCATAAATATGTTTATCTGCTTAACCTCTCAACTGTTTATAGCTTGCTTGTTCTATGCGTACCATGACTTCCAAGAGTTGCAATTTAAATTTATTCCCTCTTCCAAACCACAAGGTGTTAAGTGGCAAAAGACCCTTTGGCCACGGCTACAAAATCCCTTGGTTGTTGGGGGGGTGGGCGGGGGCACCTATCTGGGGTATTCATTTTTCACGAGTTTTCTAACTACCAAGGTTGTAGGGTCTGACAATAGTCCCACGTTTAGAATTGGTGAACATAGAAAGGTCATGTGGTTTGTGATTATCCATTGAAAAAAAAAAACCCTCTACTCTAATTTTGTCCCATGAGCATCTTGTACCTAGCTTAGAGGTGCTTTCTATGGGGTCTGTAAGTGCAATTTTTTTACTTAGTTTCTGCTGCAAATCATTTTCTTTATGTAGTAGTCACTAGTCATCTAACATGATTGCATATGCTTAAATGAAGAAGTGAACTTGTACTACCAGGTATGATTTCCTTGGTCAGTGGTTAGTGTAAAAGTGTTATTTACTTTTGCTTCTCTCCATTGCTTGTTTGAAACTGTGCATCCAAGTATATGTGATTCATGGAAGCAATCAGAGCCACTTGATTACCGACGCAAGCATTAGTATTTGCAACTTTGACATTACAATTATAAGTTTTTGGTGGTATCTTTTAGATAGCTATTGTGGATGATGTTCAATTATTGATCCCAAGACACTAAGAAAAATTGAAAAGGTAAAGGAAAGCTTAATGAAAAGAAATGGTTCTTCTGTTATGGCAACTGTATTGATGGAGAAGATGAAAGAAAAATGTTTAAAATGTTATTTGGTTTGTGGTGATTTTATGACCTTATTTGAGAAAGTAAAAAGAAAATTTTAGATGAAATTTGCTTTTGTTACTGCTGTTTCATATATATTTCTGCCAATGATCGTCACCAAGGCTAACTTATATTGAATATTTGGAGGACTATGTTAATTTACCTACACGACTTGGGGATATTAAAATAACTTGTTTTGGTTTTTGAAGCACCAATGATGCTGTCCTGGAAGAAATGAAGAAAGAATACATGCTTCAGCAAGAAGGAAAAGAAGCTGCAAGAGTCTAACCTCATGTCCTCATCTTTTCTGATGACCCTCAATCAACAATCAAGCATATGATAGATCCTATTTTTGTGATAGATGTCTGCACTATGATTTGTACCTCTTGATCCCTAGGCCTATGAATAATATCTATGGGTTCATGCATTTTACTACGCAACTGGGTTTAGTCTTCACAAATTTCAAAGTCTGTCTTGTGTTCGAACTATGTTCTGCTTTGTAGCGGGTGATCTTCACCCAATTTTAAATGAAATATTGATGAACTATTTTTCCCTTAAAATTGGATTGTGTATGGTTTTACAATTATTAGATTACAAGTTCAGCCCTGTCCATGCAGAATGTCAGTAATGATAAGTTGAAATCAAGGATTATTGTTCAATAAAAGAAACTTTGTTAATCAATTCATAAAATTAAGTTTTGTTTGATTCATTATTTGAAAATTGCAAATCATCTGTCCATCTACTCTTATGGTTTGTACTCTCAGGTTTTCTCCCCAACCACATCGAATTAAAATAGACAAGTCATATTTGCCCTGACTCTTTAAGAAGGCTTACCAACATCAAAACTGCTTTGCTAAACAATATAATGAAAATGACTGCATTCATAATTAATTCATTTGTATTTTGTTGCCAAAAGACTCCATTTATTAAGGGAGAAATTTGCCATCATTTACTTGAACCCTCTCCCTCATGGATGGAGAGAGGATATGAGAATCACTAAGCCATTGGTTGGTTCTCCTGAAGGACGCATTCAGCAGTTTAAGCCTCAATAAAAAATGGAGCCTTTTTGTTTTTAGTTTCTAAATAATAATAGAGATAGTACCTTAGATGCCGAAATTTTAACCCCCAAAAAAAAAAAAATAAAAAAGGAAAAATTATATAAATGTAGAAAACTTGGCCAGTCACTACACAACACAAAATTAGTTCCTTCGTAATAAAATTGAACACAGCAAAAGGCGTAATTCCCTCTAAATTTTTGGTGGGCAAGTCCGAGTTCACAATCATAATACTAACACCATCTTGAACATACCGTCATTCAAGGCCACCCATATAACACACCCCAACAGTGTAAAAGAGAAACCCTAAATGACAAAAATATATGTTGAAGCTTGTCAACAAACTAAGTTGGCTTCCGCATGTTACGGCCAGCACGAATTACTTCATCCACCAATAGCAACTGGGATGCAATTACTGGTCTGCAAAATAGAGTAGCAATTTGTTACTTAGTTACAAGAAATCCTGGACATATCACCAGGAGTAATAATAGCCCTTTTCTTTCAAGGAAAAATACTTCTGAAGTTGGAAAGTTTTCGATGTGCAAGCTCAGACACAGTCACCATCACATTAGTTGTAGAGGTAAGGCATGAATCAAGCGCTGAAAAAGTCAGAAGAGGGGAAGAAATACATAATTTTGAAATTGGCAACAAGTTGTCCCATACCCTGAGTTTATAATTTGGCGCTTCACAGAGTAGTTGTCAAAAATACCCCCCATTTGTGGGTCAATGGGATCTCCTGAGTGCTGGTTTAATCCCACAATATTGCCCCTATCATGCTCCCCCTGAATATCCAGAAGGTATAACAAAGCTCAAATTAATTTTATCTTTTTTACCTTATTTTATAAAAGAAAAAGATTAGAAAACTAGTGCAAAAGATATAAACCTTCAAGGAAATTATCACATCTTGAGTGTCAAGCCCAGAATTCTCAGCAAGTGTCTTAGGCACCACAAGAAGGGCATCGGCAAAAGCTTCAACGCCCAATTGAGCACGCTACTCCACGTTGATTAACATCAGAAAATTTTGAAAAGTTCCAAGGTGTTTTATTTATTTTAAAGACAGGAAAAAATAGCAGAAATATACCCCTTGAACAGTTTTTTTCACTTCATTGACCAGGTATTGTCTGGCTGCAACTTCAAACGCTCCTGCCCCCTGAAAAACAATTAGGAATCAATATCAAGGAAATATACGCAAAATGAATCTTATAATTCGTTGAGAAATTGGAAAAATCAAAACCTAAGGCAACCCAATGCCACCCAGCCACTTTTTTTGCCATTTGAACTAAAGCCCAAAGCACAACAATCATCCACATTCCATGACTAGCTCAAATAAGCATGCAATAACAGGTCTTTCTTAAACAGTCAAACTACTGCAACAGCTGAACAATGAACAATGAATTCAGCCGTTGTCTGTCCATCACACTGCCGGCTATACTCCTTTTATTTTTATTTTTTCATAATTTTCCTCCACATGACCCATATGTCTTTCATTATTCCTTCTTAAGGAGGATAGGAGAAAACAAATTGTGCTGCTTGTGAAAAATGAACCAGAATATTTTCAATTTTCATTTCATAACAGTGGGCTACAAATTAACTGTTCGAAGTTTTCCCTGCAAGTAATGTAAATAAGCATTGTTCTTGCAAAGCAAATACGAATTAATGAGTCTGCTTTTCTCTATTCAGATACCTGACAAGATCTTAGGAATTTGAACATAAAATTTGTCATGTTAATCAACTCTTTAATACAAATCGGCACAAACTGAGAAAATAAAAAAGAATCACAAATCATAACCTTCCTGCGAAGAAAACTGTGAACTAGTTTTCATAGAAAAACCTGAATAGTGCCGAACTTACCAATACAACTGCTTCATCTTCAATAGTATTTTTCACTGCCCTCAACCCATCGCGCACAGCATCCTTAATTTGGGCAATTGTATGGTCATTAGGTCCTACACCATTTACAGATGGCCATGAGGAATATGAGACTACATAATACAATAGGTTGGTGCACACCATTCAGGCAGTTTTGATTTCTATATTTCATAGTTGAGTGGTTAAATTAGAACAGCAATAGTAATTTTGCATAAAATATGTAAATTCACAATCGCAATGCATCTACCTTTTATCAGAATTGTACAAGAATGAGGATTCTTCACATTTTCCACAAATGTATACTTCTCTTCCCCTAGGACATGCTCATAGACAAGTCCAGCCCAACCAAGGCAATCAGGAGTCAAATCATCAACAGAATTAACAGCTTCTCCTCCACAGGCCAAAACCAATCGCTCCATATTTCTTCTTTTTGCTCTTCTGAGAGCAATTATCTACAAAATCATCAAATGCAAACAATATTAGAAACATATGAGACAGAATAGTTACAATATTATACTGTCATTTTAAAAATTAAGACTATAGCTACTGGCCTGACAAATCAGAATATATATCAAGTAGTGACATTATCCAATAAAGAGATCTTGTGTAATAGCAGTTCTTTTGAATTTCTTTTGTTATCAGGATGGGCAGGATATGCAATATATACAACCAGATCCATAAAAATAAAGTACCCAGACCTAATAACATTGGTAGAGTGTATTCTGAAGCAAATTTTGTTTTATTTTAGGCATCAAAAGTAATACTAACAACTCTCATCTCCCCATTTACAGAAACATGATACCATGAAAGCAAACTGTATAATGTGGTGCCACATCCTCTATATCAGCTTACTTTAATGGAGATAAATTACTTAGCTTTGGAAAATATCAATTAAAAGATATTCATGAAAGTAACAACAAAAGCAATAAATAAATAAATAAAGGACAGCCAAAACCAAACCATTTTTGAAAAATTCACAGGGCTGCTAACTGAGTATGCTTAAAGAAGCAAAAGATATTTAGTCTGTATGATTTCAAGAACTAGAAATAAAATGCATAGATTCAATTTTTTTGCAAAAAAAATGAAAAATTATAGTCATGTTTCTGATAAAGAAAACATGCAACTGGAATAAAAGTAAACTGATATGAATTAATGTTCTATTGGCCAAATTACTAACAAGAAGAATTAGTCTGTAAGAATTACCATTAGTTTGATGCCAATAATGGCAGCAGAGTTAGTACCAAAAGAATCATATATATTGCCAAGACATAATTTCTTAACAAATTGAAGAATACCATGAACAATGCATAACTTACCCCTGCCCTGGCAAGGAGGTCAAGCGATGGGGGATCAATACCCTTTTGATTGATAACAACAAAGTTGTTGTCATTACCCGAACAAACCTACACATGACCAGGAGCTTCGGTAATATTTCAAAAAAGACAACATATACAACTGCGTGTCGCATAAAGACTTTAAAGAATGATGAATCCATAATTCTCTACCTTATTTTTCAGTTCAATAATCTTTACAACTCGTTCATCAACCTGACGCCTTTCAGCTGCAACCATTGCCTCTCTTTGCTCAGCATTTGAGTAGAAAAAGCCTGCATTTATTTCACTGGCAAGTAAGAGTCATTAGCTTCAGAATTTTGTAAACAATGTTGAGATATACCTAACAGCAAGATGTGAAAGGATTTTACAAGAAGTTTATTGCAACTAGTCAGAAAATAATTTTAAATTCAGTCAAAAAACAAAGTGCATTCCAAACTGAATCCAAATGTTCACTGAATTATTAAACAAATGAGGCAAACTTGGCCGTGAACATAATAACAACTTTGAACCAATTTTAGGCCTCTTTTTCTTTGCTTGACAGGGAACACCACGTAATACTTAAGCATTTCTCCAGAACTAAAACCAGGAAGAAAGGCATATGCAATAAAAAGTAAGAGAGAGAATAATGATTGAATCAGCAGCAAAAGAATAAAAAATAAAAAAATCATCTAAACTATCAGAAGCCTTGCTTTTTATACTCAGCATAAACGAAAAACAATTGTACATGTAGAACACAAATGGAAACATAAACAGGTAAAGGACTATACTGACCATAAAAAAGGAAAATATACCTTTTATCATACTCCAAGGACACATTGCATGTCAAGATGTCACAATTCTCTGCTCTTCGCTTCATATCAGGATGCCTAGAACCATGATCAAGGACAAGACCCTCAACCTATAATCAATGAAATGAATTGAGCAGCTGCAAGACAACAAAAAAAACAAAAGAAAAAGAAAAATGAATCTGAATAAGAACATCCAGGTTCATAGCCCATGATAAATCCTGGGATACAATGAGGCAGGTTCAACGTTCTATCAACTTCTTTATAAGATTAAATGACTGTATAAAAAGATTGCTTAAAACTATGAGCACTACAAGTCGTCACAAAACTAGAATAATAACTCTTTGACTCTTTTAAGTTTTTAGATCACCAAACCACCTAAGAATGATCTTGAAATTCATGACATGAGCAGGATCAAAATGCAACCAAAATTCTTCCATTGTACTATAATAACTTCAAACGCATAATTAGCTGGGTAATCTAAAAATTATATATTAAGCATTTAGAACAAGGCAATAATTCCATTAAACTGTCCTATAAAATATTCTTTACAAAGATTTTGAACCAAAGAGCATGGAAGCTAGAAATCCAGTAACACAAATCAATAACAGAGAACTTCAACATACCAGACGTGTGTCGACATCAAACTTATGGCGCATGTGCATTAATTCCACCATAAAAAGATCAATAGCTTCCTCAGGTTTCCGAATGCAGAGCACCTATCATATTCAATTGTAGGTTTTTATACAGAAATATGCAAAATGTTTACCACAATGTAACAAATGACTAGATGAAGATAGATATTTGAAGAGGTATCGAGAATATGTCAAAACTGGCAAGTCCACTTACCGCATTAACAACTATGTCGGTCAACTGATCTGCCAATGATTCATATAGCTGTAAAAGTAAACACAATACAAACATCAAACCATAAGTAGTTGAAAACTAAGAAGGACAAAACTTTAAAAAAAAAATGTAGCAGGAACTACAAAATACCTTCGTTCTTAGAGTAGTTCTTGCAACCATTTTCAGTATCTCTTTATCAGGCTCATCGCCCATCACAACAGGAGTCTTGAACTTTTCAAGAAACTGTAGAGTTGCTCTTTTGGCAATCTCGAAACCATCAACCAAAACACGTGGATGCATACCTAAAAAAGAAAGAGACCACACATTAAAATGATGATAGTGATCCATATTCTAATTTTTTGTTAAATAAATTAACGATTGCTAGAATGTTTCCTCCTATCAGGGAACCTAAAAAAACAAACAAAATCAGATCCTTGGCACTTGCTTGTAAGAACTCTTCAAAACCACATTCATAAAGAGAAGTATACAAAACGAAATTTCCAATTAACTTATAAAAGGCACCAACTAATATTTTGAAAAGGTGTCCCCATTGTGGAAGTGACATATCTAGAACAGCTGACCTTCGTCAATGTAACGTTCTGATTGTTTCATGAGCTCGCCAATAAAAATCACTGTAGAAGTCGTGCCATCTCCACTAATATCATCTTGAGCAACAGCTGTCCTTGCAATCATTATAGCAGTTGGGTTTTGGATTTGCTGAAAGGGTCGCCAAAACATTCACAAAGGAAACACAATCCACATAACAGTTAGCTAAAAGTTTACCACACAAATGCTCATACAATGAAAACAGGTTTGCTGCAATCCCGCATCCATAAAACTTCCATTTTCCACAATAATTCTATTTAAAAGCATAGCCAAAACCAAAAGCATATGGGTTATAATCTTCATTCAGGTTTCAAAGACAAGCTAGAGCTAAGTAGAGAGAGGAGCAGGCACATTCAACAAACCACTTCAATACTTATCATCTGTTCCCAGAATCAGGTATAACTCATGTTTAACAAAACCCATTTCACTATATAGTTAAGCTCCCATTTTGAATTGGAATACTCATTTGATTTCCCACCTAAAAAGCTTGCTATTTCAATGCACCATCAACAGTTACTTAAACAAAAAACAAAACAGATCCTTAATCACTAACCAATAACACATTAATAAATTAAACATATTACAATATAACTTCTAGATCCCAAATAAATGGAAAGATCTAGGGTTTTTTTTTTTCAAGAACAAAATTCAAATAAAAGAAAACTGACCATTTCTTTCAAGAGCGTGTTACCATCCTTAGTAACCTTGATGTCTCCAGCACCACCAACAAGCCTGGAAACGCGAGAAAATCTCAGAAAAATATTAAAAATGACAAATAAAAAAATAAATTTATATAGAAAAATAAAAACATGAATAAGAACATACATTTTGATAGTTCCTTTGGGGCCGAGATTGGTCTTGAGAACGTCCTGTAGGCCCTTAGCGGCGTTGATATTCATGTGAAGTGCTGCCGATTTGTTCAGCACTTCGGCGTTTGAATTCAAAACTCGCAGCGACATCTTCGGTTTCTCTTCCTTTCTTCGTCTGTTTTCGTTCGTTGAATGGAAGAAAGTTCACTGCTACTCACTAGTTTGCTACAAAGTGTTTTTGTTCAGCAACTGCAACTGATACTAGCAAGCGAGGGTTTTAGGTCTCTTTCTCGAACTTCATTTGATTGTTATTTCCGCTCTGCCTTCAAAATGAATGAAACGCACCGTTTTAGTTTTAGAAACAACGCCGTCGTTTTATCATTTTACAATTTTCTGTAGGGAAAATATCATAAAAGTCCCACATGTTTACCTTAAGTGCACACAAGTGTCAAACGTTTCAACATTCATCACACAAATTCAGCAAATGCTTGTTTATTTTTTTGTGTGAAGTTAGAGTTTCAGTCTATGTTACTTGTTAATTCTACATAGTGTCTCTGTCATTCATCAAACAAATCCTGCTCATACGTTCTAAAGGTATTTATTTTTAACTTATCACCGAAAACTTGGTAATTATATCATATTATATTACGTGATAATTCTACACCTCTAGAATTTCAATGCAATCCCAAATTCTAAAGATTATAATCTGATTTATTTTAAGGTTTCATTTAGGATTTTAGTGTTTACTGAGATTCACTCATTTTTTTTTATTATAGATATTTTTCATTTAATACCAAACGAAGTTTAAACATTGCAGCAAATAAATTGGCCTTGCATAGCTCGAGCAAATGGGTATCCATCAATGCAGGCTCATGCAGCGAGTTCTTAGTAACTCCACGGACTAGTCATCTAGTAGAATTTGTTCCAGTGAATGCTCAATCTAATAATTAAGAGTAGGAAATTTCATGGTTAGGGATGATTGTACCTATGAAAAAGCAATATTACTAACTTATTTGAATGTGTTTTTGTTTTATATGATCAAAATAATGGTGACATACAGAGGGGTATAATTGTTCACTAATAGAAATAATGCTTCAAAAGAGATGCAATTATTCAAGAAAAATAACACAATTGCTTATTGAATAATTATGTCCATATGAAACAATACATCCGTCTATGAATTGCCACCATAAAGTTTATAAATAGATAAAAAGAGGTAGTGTAAAAATCATCTAAAAATAAGACTTATATAGTTAGTATTTCTTAAAGAGAGAGAGTAAATATTTAGTGTTCAAGTATCAAAAATACATTCTAATTTCAAGGTTTCAAGTATCTTTGTATATATCTACCAGTCTCACGATAGTGTAACTAAAATTCAACAGTTTTCAGCTGTAGAAACATTTTGCTTCACTTGCTAGTTTATTAATAATGGCAATACATGTTAAGGCTAATTAGCATAGAGTATAATTTGACCAAATAGTTATTCATATATAAGGTTCTCGGAAGATATTTTTATAGCACTTTCCCTTAAATGTATAATTGGTAATAAACATTACTTAACTTTTTTGTTCTTTTTAGGAAGTGTACCATAAAATTGATCTTAGTCTTAGTTAAGATATAAAAAATGTAAACACATAATGATATAGTTCATCAAATTTAATTCAAAACAGACTCATATATATCAGTAGATAATTTCATTATTCTCATAAGGAATTTCCAAACCCCCAAGAAAAATGAGATGATATTCTTTGATATATATGTTTCATAGGATATGGCATGGAAATTTCTCGAAGAATGAATGTGATGACCCGCTTGATAAGTACGATATTGTCTGCTTTGACATTGTTCAGAGTGACATAACGAGTCTAGTCCTGATCCCTCATGAGTTTGTTCCTAATACCTAAAATTTCAAGCATTAGGCCCAAAAAGCTTATTACTACACAATTTTTCCCTAACACTCAAGCCCTAGGCTTAAAAGGCCTCTTACTAAACGGTTTTGTTCTTAATACCTAAGATTTCAAGCCTTGGGTCTAAAAGGCCTCTTATTGGACAGTTTTGTTCCTGACACTAAAGATTTCAAGGATTGTGCCTAAAACATTTCTTACTAGTTGAGAAAAAACCTCTTACTAGTTATGGGGACAAAACACTTATAAGTCCATTCCCAAGATGTGGGATTTCACAATCCACCTCTCTCTTACTAGTTATAATCACTTCCCCAAGTTTATTCTCAAGTGATGTGAGATTTTATAATTTACCGCTCTTACTAGTTGAGGGGACATAACACTTATAAGCACATCCCTAGGCGATGTAAAATTTCAAAATCCAGCACTCTTAAGCAGCCCAACATCCTCGTTGGCATATACATTTTCGATTTGGGATTTCACAATCCATTTCCAACTCTTACTAGTCGGGGGAACAGAGTACTTATGAGCACATCCCTAAAACAATGTGAGATTTCACAATCAATCTCTCTTAAGGAACTCATCATCCTTGTTGGCACATACATTTCCAATGTAAGATTTCACAACCCACCCCCCACTCTTACTAGTTGAGTAGACATAACACTTATAAGTACATTCTTAGGTGATGTGAGATTTTATAATTTACCCCCTTTAAGGGATTCAACGTTTTCGTTAGCACATTTCAGACAAGGGGTTTCATACTCTACCCACCTTATGGGCTCAATGTCTTTGTTGGAACATTTTCGGTGTGGAATATCATAATCTATCCCTTTAAGGTACTCAATGTCCTTATTGACATATTTTTGGTTAGACAAGTTGGCTCTGATACAATTTGTGATGACTTGACCCAACTAATACGATATTATCCGCTTTAGCTTTAGCATGGCTCACGGTGACACAATGAACAAAGTCCTATTCTCTCAAGATTTCATTCCTGGAATCCATGATTTCAAGGGTGACACAACGTACAAAGTCCTATTCTCTCAAGATTTCATTCCTGGTATCCATGATTTCAAGCTCTGGACCCAAAAAGCATTTTCCTAGTTGAGGGGAAAAATCACTTATAAGCTCGCCCATGCTCATCCCCCAGTCATGCGGATTTCACAATGAAAATGTGTATATGCTCATCCCCAGTCACGTGGGATTTCACAATGAAAATGTGCATGCAAATATATATATTGAAGTTAATTTCTACGGTGACCGCAAATTGTGATCCACGTAAACAGCTGTTACAAAAAATTTCAAAGTAATGCTGATAATCAAGGAAAGAAAGTAAACGAAAAATCATCGGTTGGGGTCCAAGAAGATAAAGCCATGTCCAAGCATGCGTGATTGCTGATAAATTTGCGTCTATATCTCTGCCTTTTAGAGAACCAGAAGCAACTGTAACTTTTCAAACTCAGCTGCCAATTTGACTGTACTTAAATTAAGCTTAATGATTACTGTCTTTCAGGTACTTATATGGTAACTTCTAAGAGGTAAGTGTTTCTTGCAGTAATACACATACATAAGATGAAAAATTAATACTTCAAAATATTTGATTAATATATAAATATAATAAATTTGACCGAATGATTAAAGATTTTATTCTAGGCCTGGCTCTATCTCACACACAATTGTGCAACCAGGGAGTTGGTCAAAAAGGCCGAGAAGAAAGCTAGCTAGAAGAGAATATATTATTGTAAAGGAATAAAGATGGACAGCGTAACCCCATTCGGATCATGATGATATACTAGGCCATGGGACTCAGTAAGACTTCTTCCATCAGGATGAAAGGAATCAGAAACTTTTACCCTCGTGGGGTTTTAACTTTTAAATGAAATGAATATGACCCATCATTTATATATACAGCAGCTTTTCCTACAGAAAGCTAGTCTTAAGATATATATAAGATTGTTTGAGGTATATATTTTGGTGACTGAATTTCAATGGATTGATGAAATTTGGAAGTTAGACTTTGTACTTAAGCAATTCTTAGATATCAGTTATCAGATATTTCCTATGAAGTCTTCCAAGATTTTCTTCCTGGGACCTACGAATATTGAAGACTTTAGAAACATGCATGCAGACCGGCTGCATGACTGAACTGTCAAACAATTCTTCGACAGGTAAAAATATTTATTTTAGGCCAAGATACACCAAGAGTTAGGTCAAAATTCAGTATGGGGTTGATTCGTTGGTTTTTTGAAACTGTTATTTACATGATTCAGAGTTAAAAAGAAAAAAAGCAGTGCATGCATGCAGATATTATTCAAAACATATATTGAAATCTTCTGATTAACCTGTTTGTTTCAAATGCAATAAAAAATGAGAGAGAGAGAGAGAGAGAGAGAGAGAGAGAGAGAGAGAGAGAGAGAGAGAGCAATGAGCATCATTAAGGCAATTTAATTAGCCACCCCCAACAAGCTGTAATTAATCTTGGGTTTAACAAGTTAAGTAGGTTAAATTGGTCACATCGATCATCACATTTAAGGAAATAATTCTGAATGAATTCCTTTCCCTTTATGATATGTATTCCACAGTGAATCCCCTTTCTGCAAAGCATGCATAATAGAAATTTAATTGATCAAAGTGGGCATTAATTAGTTTCTTACTTATATATATTTTGGATAAATGGTGCATTTCATTATGTCTTGAATAATTCCAATAAATTATTGATAAAAAGTGTTAAGACAATAACAGTTGAGGAGTAAAGTGATAGAGTCTTGGGTTCAACACATAAAAATGGAATCCCTTAAACTTTGACAAAATGTCTGTTGAAAGGTAGAAAAAGCTTCATTTTTAAAGGATTTATTTTCTTTGCATTAACCTTCATTTAGAATTTCCTTTATTCATCAGCACATTATTACATATTTAAAAGTTGAGTATCATAAAGGGTTTTAAATTTATCCGAATCTCTAGTAAATACTTTTCAATCGAATCTAATTTATTGTTGTACCACGGAAAGATATCATATCGACAAAAAAAGTACTCCATTTTCTTTTTTACATTGCTTGCCATGTAGTTTGATTCGTTGGGTTACCACATTTATTAATATTATTGTATTATACATGCAATATATGAGTAATGTTAGACAAATAAAATCGAGATGTAACATTTGTATCTTATTTGATATATTGAATTAATAGATCGTTCTACCTAATTATATATTTATAATAAAATTAATAATTCTCTCACGCGTACTAGTTATTAATAAGGTCATTTAATATAAGTTGGAATATAAATGTTATTGAATATATACTAAAGTTACGATTCATAAGTTTTATTCATGTAGATCTAATCTTATATAGAATTCAATATTATTTCAATCAATCCACTTGAATTACATTGAATTTCAATCCTAAATTAATTGGATTAGATTGTGTGTTAATATAGATTAAAACTCTTCTTACAAAGTGACATGCTTTCCCATTTCCTCAGGTGAAATTGATAGATAAAGAACAAAGTAGAGGATACAATAACAGCATGAGAAGAATAATAAAATTTTAAAAATGGACGGAAGGTAAAAAAGATGCAAAGGCAAGTACACAGAATAAAATCTTAAGATGTCACTTCCATCGTTCCAAATTCTTTTATATATATTCACACATTGTTTTTCATATTTATTTTATTTCTTTTACTTGATAGAATATCGTATGTCGGTGAATAGCGGTAATCTAAAGTAGTTTTAACCTCTAAGTTTTCTTCGAGGAAAGAAAGTTCAACTCTCAGCATCATTTGGAGAAAATTTGCTTTGAAAATCTTACCAATTCGATTATCGATTTAATTGGGAGGCTATATTTTATGATAATTTTTAAAAGAAATATATTCCACAATACTGTAAAGTATAGCAATCTTAATCGTAACACACGACTTTTTACACTATTTATATACCATTAGATTAATCTTATTTGAATAGTTGAGATTGTATTTTACACATATATAAATTATGATTATTAATTACATATTTTAAATTTAATTTCAATCATTAAAATTATATTGATTTAAAGAGTGAGAAATTAGTGTAAAAAATTATGTGACTCATGATTTTTTCTTGTGTGTGTGTATATATATATATATATATATGTACAATCATTTTTTTTTAGTATTTAACAATTAAATGATCAAATTATAGTAATTTAGTGTCTTATCACTAAAAATCGTATACAAATTCACGTTTTAAAAAAATATGGACATATGAACTGAAAAAAAAAATTATAAACATAAAGAGTTCATTTGTTCTTAGTAGTAAAAATTCAATCGAATTTTATATTATAGTACGTAAGAGAAAAAAAAAAATTTGATCACATTTAGGTATAATGACCACAAATTCTAAATCCTTATTGAAATGGTGAACTTATGATAACGGTCTCATGTGACAATTTAACGTTCATTATGATAGAACTCAAATCATATATAAGAGAATCTAAATTCATTCTACAAAGCATTATACATTGTCGAAACAACGTAAAAGTTATAAACAAATTCCATATCTTCTGCAAAAATGCTAAACCTATCTCAATTGCTTTCGTTCATGTCTATACATCTGCTGACAGTAAGACCCATTAACGGTAGCATCAATATACGTTGTACGTATATATGCTTTGCCTATGGCAATCACAATTTAAAGAGATTTTCCAAGCCAAATAGATAAGGGAAAAAGATTGAAAGAGAGAATCAAAATGCAAAAGAGAAGATAGGATCGATGATAATATCTAGGAATAAAGTTGACTATATAAGTATATATCAATTTGCATTTGGAAGTTGAATTTTTAACATCAATTTTGAAACAGTAAGTTAGATTTAAAGGATAAGAATCAATCTTTGTGTTTGTGACTTATCAATGCCATTTGCTAGATTATGTTATATTGATATTTTTTGTTTTTATTAACACTGTCTTATCAATTTGTACGAGCGAGGGACTTTGTATCCTTGCTAATACTTTTAGATTTGGTTAGTGCAAGAATATAATATTTATGATCTCTTCGAAATTATTGCGTTTACTTCTTTATTTGTAAGAAAAATGGTAAATAGAATCGGGGAAAAGAAAAAAAAAATCTGCTAAAGCAATCTATATTATTCCTAAGTTTCTTTGGTTGACTTATTGTAGTTATTTCTAAATATCATTTTCAAGAATTATATTCTTACTCTAAAGTCTAAACCATGCATATCACCATACCCAACTTCTTTACTAACATCGAGAAATCTGGATACAATATGTACACTCGTCCTTGATTGTCCCTTCATATTGGAATATAATTTTTTTGACATGCTAATTCTTTCGTGATCATCTTTAATGGTATGCATAAATGCTGATGATGACACTTAAAAGATAATATGAATAAGATTTTATCACATAGATAACCATGTTAAAACATTAAAAACAACAAAATTGATTTAAAAACCTCTTATACAAACTCATTCATTCATATATTGCTTAAAGTATTAAGAAGTTTTCGAGAGAAAATAAATGAAAATATTTTTTAACGATAGAAAAGTATTTAGAATGATTTTAAAATAAAACATTTATGAAAGGATTCTTTAGAAAGTTACCCAATAAAAATAAAATAAAATTGGTAAACAAGATGAAAAATGAGAGTTTGAACCTCAAGATGAGAATCCACATGACAGCATGCGAAGAGTTTAGTTGCCCACTTGTCAGATAAAAAGAAGAGGAAGCTTCCTTTCCTTCCATCTTTGAACCTTTTGTCTATTGTTTCTGTTTAATCTTCTTTGTTATTCTCTATATAAGGGACCTTTCAATGTGATCACAACCATGCTAATTTCCAAGACCATTCCTAATAATTAACTTCCATCGTTGTATGACAAGTAAAAAAATGGCTTCCATTTTCACTGATCCTAGGCTCAACCATCAAGTTACAGGCAAGAACAATCATGGAGTTTGCATTGAAGAAATTGAAGGGCTAATCAGAGTTTTCAAAGATGGAAGCGTTGAAAGGCCTCCTGCCATTTCTAACGTCTCCTGCACAGCTGCATTAGACGTGGGAGTCACGGCGAAAGATGTATTTATCGATAAATACACTAATTTATGGGCACGGATTTATGTTCCAAGCTGCTCTGCAGGCAAGCTGCCGTTGCTTGTTTACTTCCATGGCGGCGGATTTTGCATTGGCTCAGCGGCTTGGAGTTGTTATCATGCGTTCTTAGCCAGTCTTGCTTCTAAAGCAGGCTGTGTGATTATGTCTGTACACTACCGTTTAGCCCCGGAAAATCGTCTGCCTGCTGCTTACGACGATGGCGTTAACTCACTTATCTGGGTTAAACAGCAAGCTTTGAATGGATCTGGTGAGCACAAATGGTGGACAAACCAGTGTAATTTCTCAAGCTTGTTCCTGGCTGGTGACAGTGCCGGTGCAAACATATCTTACAATGTTGCCACCAGGATTTCATCCGATAATACTGTTATCAAGCCACTGTGTCTGAAGGGCATCGTATTGATCCAGCCATTCTTCGGAGGAGAAGCAAGAACCGCGTCCGAGAAGCACAGCGCTCAACCAGCCAATTCGGCGCTTACTCTGTCTGCTTCTGATACATATTGGCGACTGTCACTTCCTATAGGGGCCAACAGAGATCATCCATGGTGCAATCCTGTGGCAAATGGCGCAGCAAAGTTGCAGGAACTGAGGCTTCCGCCCACGATGGTCTGCATATCAGAAACGGATATCCTTAAAGACAGAAACTTGGAGTTCTGCAAAACCTTGGCTAGTGCTGGTAAGAAAGTGGAAACAGTGGTTAACAAAGGAGTTGGGCATGCATTTCAAATTCTGCACAACTCTCAGTTTTCTCAAATTCGGATACAAGAAATGATGTCTCATCTCAAGGCTTTCATGAACCGATAATCAGTAGGAGTTCTTCACTTATATAGCTACTTTATAATTAATGTGTCAGTGTTGGAAATTGGTAATTGTTATCTGGATTGTTTTATGCCTCTAATTTTGCATGTATCTATGCAAAATTGGCATTGAATTTTCCTGGGGTGCAATGAGGAATTGCTTCTAGCTCAATGAAAAGCACTTTTCTTTTTTAGCACTTTTGCATAAACTGCTTCTAAATATTTATTTGAAAACTACTTAATTTAAAGGTGTTGACTATATATGATAGATTCTAATATTGTTAAGAGGAAATTCCCCAAGTTGCCAGATGATAAATTCAATGTCAACTACGTAACAGTGGCTTAGCTTTTGACCAAAAAGCAAGCATCACTTTTATAGTTTTACGTAGATGATTTACAAAAGGGATGGACCATTTTCGATCAAGGGATCTTTAACCAAATCCAGTCTTAATTTGAGTCCAAAACAACTAAACATATTATCCTCCTCTGGGGTTTCTTCCAAGGGAATGTGCCTTTTTATCAAGCAACAAATTGTCATCCCATTGGACCAGCCGGGATACCACATATTGAAGGGTCATCTTAAGGCGTGCTTTAAAGATAAAATAAATAAAAATATTCAAGCATTATTTATCATACTAATATGTATACAATGTTCTGTCCAAGAAAAAGAAAATTAATGTTTTGCATATGTTGATGGTATTATATTTCTTGTTGCATTTTCTTTTAATCTAATTCTTTGGGATTTTGATGTTGATGTCTAAAAAACTACTGTAAAAGCACTTGAAACGTTTGAAGAAGCACTTATTTTTTTCTTCCAATAAAGTTTCCTCAAAGAAGTAGTTCTCATAAGAAACATTTCAAGCTCTTCACTAGAAAATAATATCTTTAAATATTTATTAAAATGCCATTCGGGTTGAAAAAATATTATGCAACTAAGCACGGAAATCTTTGGCTGAACAATTTTAATGAAACTATTACAATTATTAATGTTTTTTTTCTCTCATTATCATAATTATTTTTATGATTTGTCAATTTCAAATTAAAAGTATATGTGACAAAATTTAATTGAATGATCGTATTAGTAACATATTCCGTCTCATTTAAGACTTTCTCGTTGAATATATATCATAATTTTTAAAAAATATATCATCATACATCATATGAACACGAGATTTTAAGTATTTACCGTCAAGTACTAATTTAATAATGTTGTGGTTTTTGAAATAATTACTATATGCTGAAGAAATAATAAAGTCGAAGAGATAATTAGTCAGCCATTTGATAAATTATACTTTTAAAAGAGAGTAATTTCTGTCACCATGTTTGATTTATTAGATAAAAATATCCTTAATGTTTTTGGTAATTACACTTTAGCCAGAAAAGTTTCAATTTATATCACTTTCATCCCTTAACTTATCTTATGTTAAGTTGTTGTCCATAATGGAGGGATTTTGAAGTCATTTGCGTAGATGGCAATGGATT
>JAXCLQ010000015.1:3005145-3028617 GCA_035584115.1 Cedrela odorata
CGATTCGGCGTTTTGGTGGCGCAGCTGGAGTCCATAGTCGCGTCCGCATCGCAACAATCTCCCGACCCTCTCCTCTGCTTCGATCTCCTCTCTGATCTCATCTCCGCCATCGATGAGGAGCCTAAGGTCACTGGATCTACGCTTCTTCTTAAACGCTACGTTTTGTTTCGAAAATTAAACTTGAATTCTAATGTTTACATTTGCATTGCACTTGTTTGGTTTATTTCAGTGGTTTGGCTACTACTTACTTTCTTATTTGTTTCGCATTGTATTTGTTCTGCGTTTCTGCTACATGCTGCGATTTGTGTCCAAAATGTAGTGGTTGAATTGTTACTTAATAGTCCACTACTGATCTGCATTGCGTTGAAGTATTGAGTTTTTGTTCTCTATGTATTCATCTTTTTTTGCTTGCTTTGGGAGAAGATATATTCTGGTGCTGGAGTTTATTAAGTTTCTGACATATTTGGCTTTGTTATTGGAAGAGATTTTTTTTTTGACTCTTGATTTTCAATTGAACTGGTTGTGTAAGTAAAATATCTGGTTTTCAGTTTTGTTTTTTAGGGTGAATACAATTCAATTCTGGATATTTTTGTATTTGGTAGTCGGTGATGAAGAATATAATTTTATTGCCAAAGCTATGTATTGAAATCCTTATAGACTAATAATTAAAGGAGCTAAACTGATTTTTGTATTATTTGACCAAGGACATGATTCCATTGCCAAAACTATGGGAAAATAACAGAAACCTCCTTTGAGGTTTGGCCTGGTAACGGGCAAACAGATGTTAGTTCCAGAGAGGCCAGTGTCAATAGTCAAAAAATTTATTGTTGCCTATTATTAGGCCAAGCCTTAGTTGGTGTTTGTTATTTGTCCCCTAAACTATATCTTGAACTGCTGATAGAGTAATAAATGAAGTTCACTTACTTGCTATCAAACGAAGTCTTAGCTATATACAATAGCCTATCATCTCGCGGCAAATGATATCTTTTAATGTTTGATTTGCAATTTCATGAATTGTAGGATTCAAGCTTGGAAATTGTTTTTATATTTTTTATGGACTACATTTTTTTTAATGTTTTTAAAGTTTTCATGCCACAGGTTATGTTTAAACATTTTATTTGGAATTTATGCTCTTTTGACAAGGCAAAATTTTGAAATTTTATGTGGAAATTATCGATTTCAGGAATCTATTTTATTGTGGCAAAGAAAATGCGAGGATGCATTGCACTCTCTTCTTATTCTTGGTGCTCGGAGGCCTATCCGTCATTTGGCTTCAGTAGCAATGGGAAGAATAATATCAAAAGGAGACAATATTTCAATATATTCAAGAGTGAGCAGTCTTCAAGGGTTTCTATCAGATGGGAAGAGGAGTGAGCCACAGAAAGTTGCTGGTTGGTCAAAAACTTCACATCTTCTAGCTAGATACTTCCTTATATGTTCCTATGGGGGAAATAAAATAAAAAATCATTTTCCCCATTGCTAACTATTTTGCTAGAAACAAATGTTGCATTCAAATTTGTTTCTTTTGCTGCTATATATTCTTCACCATCTCATGACACCAATTTGGCTAGGATTATTTGAGACCTTTTTATTTTCATTTCTTAACTGTAGGTGGAGTCAATATTGAATCTCTTGATGAAGTTGTACTATGTTTACTGGATTTTGGAGTGCTTGTGAGGAGCTATTAAAAATGAGGTTATTGGCTTCTCTACAAGGGTGAATCAATAAACAAAAAAAGACAAATAGAATAGTTTTAACTATTGAAGGTAAAGTTGTTGCATAGTGGTGAAGTTTAAGAGATTGAGGGTTTTGAGTTTGGGACTAGGTAGGAAAAGAGATTTGGTGCGGTGAGATATGTTTGTTAATCAATTGCTCCAATTAGAATATGAGAAAGGTTTATGATCAAGTTCGGGAGTAGGATTCTTGTCACGTCTCTACCTTGATACAAATGACACTTATATTGGTTTCGATCCCTTATTAAGATTTTGCTTACTTGCCTTGTTGGGGATGGTTGCCCCTTCGTGTTTTGTGAAATTCCTTGAGAGAGGCGGGTATAAAATCTCTAATAGCGGCGACTCCTCCATTTGTATGTGGAGAGAATATTCTAGATTTCCTTAAAGTTACTTTTGGGTTGAAACCTGAAATAGAGTGTCCTTCATGGCTGAAGGCTAAATGATATTTTCTTATGGAGGAGTTGAAGGATTGTAATAAAATTACCATAACTAATAGAAATAATGGAAAAAAGCTTTGAATTTTAGTCTGTGGTTTGAGGAAATGCTAAGTTTCAACTTATAACAAAATTACCGTTAAAAAAAAAGCAAATAGCTATTTATTTTCGGATCTAGGAATTTGAATGGGACTTGCTCATGGGCCATTAATTATTTTTTCCATTATTGTGACATGGCCTTAAGCTTGTGGGTAACAGGGAGCAGACTCCAATATTTCACGGGCCATTTCAACTTTATGTCATTCCTTACTTTTGGAGAATACTTATGCTTTTCGGAGAGGGAAGAAAGCCAAATTTCTTTGGATCTATGCCATTTTATCTTTCCTCTGGGTGTTATGGCAAGAAAGAAACAACCGTGTTTTTGGAGAGAAAAGGGAAGAAAATATATATGGTTTGTGGATAGAGTGAGCCTTTTTGCATAGCTTTGGGCTACGGTTTGAACAGACTTTTAAATTGTTCATTTTTGTTCATACTTCTTAATTGGGGGGTTCTTTTGGGTTAATTATGTAGAGATTATTTTTGGTTAGGGAAATGATGGACACTTTGGGGTCAAGTTTAGTATAGATTATTTTCCTTGCATGTTTTCTCTTTTTGTTTATTTTTGTGGACACCTGTTCCACCTCTGCAATGCTTATTTTTCTTCTTTAATAAATTTCTTAGTTTTTTCTCCAAAAGATAATAATAAAAAAAACCTTATTGTTAGTGGAAGAAAAGATATCAAGGGGCATAAATCGTTTGAGGATACTTGTCTTATATATTTAAGGATGGACAGAAATCTTAAAAGTGTTTTGGGGCATTAGAAATATCATTTTGTTATTGTTTACATGGAGCTAGTATGCATATCCATATCCAAAATTATAAAATATACCAATTTATTTTTCATATTGATGAGAATTTGTTGAAGAGGAAGAAGTTAATTGTCAGTTGATGTTATATATATTAGATGAGGTGGTGGTATATCATCTTTTGTTGCATTTGTTAGGTTTCAAAGTAGACTTGGTACATGGTTTATTTTTCCCTTTTTGGAGTTTATTGGTTAATGCTTAGTGTATTGTTTGGATTGTTGGCAACTTTGTAGGGGGTTAGTTTGTGAGATAAAAGCATTTTGTTGGAAATGGTCTTTTTTTTTCTCTTTTAAATTTTTTGGAGTATGTAAGAGAATAATTTCTATTTTCAATGGTCAAGCATTTTATTATTGGGTTAAAAATACAATTTTGAGGAGTCTTTCCTTTATCATCCATTTTTTTGGTTCTTTCTAATAATTTAAATTTCTACTAATGTTGGTGTCTTTGGATTAGTTTTGGTTTGTTTATTAGGTTTAAATTAGATCATCATTTTTTTTTTATTCTTTTACCTGTATTCTCTTGAACCCCTTCTCTAGGATTTCAATGCATTTCTTTCCCATTGCAAAGGGGGAAAAAAATTGCTTACAAAACTGTGAAGTTTTGACCAATCTATGTATTTCATGTCACATGCATCTTATTGGTATGAACACGATATTGTATTTTGTTTAAAAAATCGTTTGCCTGCTCGAGCGGTTAACATGTAACTGAGAATTTGTATTGTTTTTTATAGGTGCTGCACAATGTCTAGGAGAACTATATCGACATTTTGGGAGAAGGATTACTTCGGGTTTGCTTGAGACAACTATCATTGCAACCAAACTTATGAAGTTTAACGAGGTAGTTTCATTCGAAAAACAATTGTTAGTTCACTTCTTTTGTGTCTCTTTTATGATATTTATAAAATTCTCATATTTTTTGGACGAGAAATTCTATTGAAAGTAAAGAAAAAAGGGTGGACATGCTGTAGTACATAAAAGGAAAATCATTACACAAGAAAAACGAACAAAAGTGGCACTTATCTATCAATTTATGAAATTTCCTTATAGAAAAAGCATGAAAATGCTTAGAGTTTGACGCCCAAATAGAGGCAAGGAAATGTACATTGTCTGATAAAACATCTCTATCTTCCTCCATCACGTCATTAAATGTCATTTTATTTGTTTCCAAACAAATAACTCCAATATTTACCAAAACATAGCATTCTGCAAAATAAAGGCTTTTCCTCGAAAGACACAAGAATGCTTATAAGCAAAGGAGCATATTGACAAGGAATGTCCAAGATAATTTAGCAGGTTGAAATAATTATTTGACATATTTATACCTATAAGACTATGAAGAAATAAATGATTAATACTTTTGTTGCCTTTTCACACATTGCACACCTATAGGGAATTGAATAAATATTTGGTCTTTTTTGCTGGAAGACATAACAAGTTTTAAATTTGTTTTACCTTGTTGTCCAAGTTAAAATTTGAACTTTGCCTAGCACTTTTGCCTTTTGTATCTTACCAGTATCATCAAATTACAACAATAAGGGATCATTCACAAGCAATTAAAAGAAGATTTTACATGAAAAACACCTAAGGATTCCCACATTCATATCCTCTTATCCTCCTTTCCTAGGTCAACTGAAAAAGATTAGGCCAACTAGAAAAGAGCAACAAAGTATATTGGTGTGTCATGTATAAAAGAGCAACATTGAATATTGATAATTTGTTTCTTCATTTTCTTGTAGCTTTGAAATTGTGGAATAGTCTTTTCCGGACTGTAAGATTATCTTTGGTGATTTGGCATTCTTGTGTTTCCTTAATTCTAGACAATATTTGTGCATTTGAGGGTGGCAAAAAGGCATTTTTGTTTTGGTATTGTGGTGTTTCGACAACTTTTTTGGGTTATTTGGTTGGAAAGGGATAAAAGTATTTGTGATGAAGCTAGGGTGGAAGATACTGCAAGGTGCATTTTGTTGCCTTTGGGCATTGTCATAATTGAGTTTAAAGATATTTCATTCTTTTCTATTAAAGAGATTTGGGAAGGTGTTGTTAGATGAGTGTTGTTCTTTTTGGTTTTTCTTGCTGTATTGATTTTCTTTTCATGGACTTTTTGTCCTCTCATATCTTTCTTTTGGATAAAATTTCTTGTTTCTTATCAAATAAAATAAATATAAAAGAACAAGAAAAGAGCAGAAAGATAATTGGCTTATCTATCATTTAGTTTTTAAGAAAACATCAAAGTTCCACCCCAAGATAAATTATTACGAATCCACATTCCTTGACTGATTTATAATGGGCTTAAGATAATTTGTTTAAGTGATGAGGAGGCCAAAGTAGCTAATTGATCCACATGTCCTCCCAAAAACAGATTCTTACAATATCTCCAACCACCACTATAGATTAGACACAAACTTGTTATAAGCTTTCAAGGACTTCTACCTAGATTTCAATTATGTACTTTGGAATCCCACCCAATTATCCTGAAGGCCATCCTTGTGATGACTGCATACCATGTGGAATTACATTCCAAAGGAAATCTCCACAATCATTTCCGCAGCCTTGTTCATCATCCCAAGACTACCAATTTCCTAACCTCTTTTATCATGAGGTCTAGAAACCTCTTCTCATTTAGTTAAATGATCCAAGAAACTCCTCATAATCTTCTAGATTCTTCTTTTCCTCTTGAATCAGAATTTTGAAGATTGATGTGCACTATGTAGGCAAACTAGACAAGACAAATTGCACTAAGGTAAGCCTCCCTCCTCTAGCGAAACAAGCCCTTTGAATGTTCCTATCTTTTCTAAACTTTCTCCACCACCTGATTCTTGAACTCTGAAGTCCTTAGGTCACCTCCCAAAGGAAGACCCAAATTTTTTAAAGCTGACTCTCTATATAACAACCAATACTATTAGTCAAGGATACTGTCTTACTTTTTGAAGAATTTAATCCTGTTAATGCACTCTTTGACATTTCCACCTGTGAATCCCATTTCTTATTACTAATAGTTTGCTTAAAACTCCTTTTCTTTTTTGTCTATTAGTTAAGAATAATTTTTATCTTTCATTTCTGAATGTTATGGTTGCTAAATCTCCTTCTGAAGTTTAGGCCTTGACGAGTTCGTAGCTTTCATGCCGTGATTACCATTGAAACACTTGAGGCTAGGTCTTTTAAAGTTCTCTTCTGTATAATTGTAACTAAAGTTTTATATGGGTCACATGCCTATCTACAGCCTCATTCCCTATGTCCTCTGGCATAATTGTTTGTTTCTTCGGTTGTTGGGTTCTTGTGGAGATCCTTTCAACAGCATACTAGGAGAGTGCAAAACAAAATTTTGATTGGTGGGTTATCCTCAGATGAGAGCTTGTTGACTAAAGAATTGACTGGCATTAATGTGGTAAAGATGACTTAAGAATCGATTGGCGTTAATGTGGGATAAGTTGACTTAAGAATTGATTGGTGTTAACACGGGATAAGTTTCCTCATCAATTTTGTTTTGTTGTTCAACTTTGTTTTCGCATATTTCAAACTGCAGGAGTTTGTGAGACAAGAGGCTCTGCTTTTGCTTCAAAATGCTTTGGAAGGTTCTGGTGGTAGTGCTACTGCTTCAGCATATTCTGAGGCATTTCGTCTCATCATGCGATTTGCCATTGGAGATAAATCATTTGTTGTCAGAATAGCCGCTGCACGTTGTCTGAAGGCTTTTGCCCACATTGGAGGACCGGGTCTAGGAGTTGGAGAACTTGATAATTCAACTGCTCATTGTGTCAAGGCAGTTATTCTTAGTTTGCATCTTTTTCCCAGTTGCTTTCTTTTCTTTTTATTTATTTTTTAATTTTTTTTCTCTCTCATTGATTTTAAATTTCTTAGGAGCTGATAATTGTCATTTCTCGTAGGCCATTGAGGATCCTATATCATCTGTTCGGGATGCGTTTGCAGAAGCTTTGGGATCATTACTTGCTCTTGGAATGAATCCCCAAGCTCAGGTAAATATTTGTCAGTTGCCTGTGGTTTTTCTTTTTGATCTTTCTTACAGTATCGTGGTTTGTTTTTGTCACTCTTGCTAGGTTCAACCAAGGGGAAAAGGCCCTTTTCCTCCAGCAAAGAAACTAGATGGTGGTTTGCAAAGGCATTTAGCTTTGCCCTTCACTAGAGGTGTACTCTTGTTTTAACCACTGAATTCCTAAAATGTTTGGCTCATTCTTTTTTTTTTTTTTTTGATTTTTTGTAGTTTATTCAAATTGGAATTCATTCATTCTTTAGATTGTAATTTCAATTAACTAACATAATATCCATAGCCCATTTTGTGTGCCAGGTGTTTTTTCTTAGATTGTTTTAAGTTGAACGTGATAAGAAGCAACGTTTAGGAAGAAGTCTCTTATGCTCTTATGTCAATAGAAAGCAATTTTGTTATTGTGTTGGTGTCTATGGTGTACTGTTCGGTACACGTGTAAGTGGTAGAACTCAGGTGTAAGCAGTAGTTTTTGACTTACCTCTGGCCTTGAATTCTTTATTTAGAAAGTCTTTGCATGAAGGCTGCTTAGGATTCCCTCTTCCCTAGCGCTAATGTTGGTGTGTCACTTAATCTAATAGGAAGAATAGAACTTTCTTTCACACTTTCTTGGAAATAATCTCTCTCTTGCTCAAAATAACTGTTACTCTTCTCATGTCACAAATTCTTCTATTAAGTGCTGACCTCAGATAGTTATAAAAACAGGGAAAGGAATTTCTGTGCTACATTCAAAGGAATTTGTTTATGTTAATTACTAGCTGGAGTTATTTCTGAAATTAAATTAGTGTTCTGAAATTAAATTAATGTGTATACCTGATAATAGTGGAAAGACTTGTTTTGTTATGCAACTGAAGGAGAGGGATACTTCTGTGAAATGTCTACATATGTATGCACACATTTAAATCTGTACGTATACATGTCCATAGACATGCATGCATAAAAGTCTGTGGAGAATGCCCAAATCTGAGGGCAGAATTATATTGAAATGGCCTTTGAGTTGTTGGTTATGTTGCACCTTGATCTGTTAGTGGATGCTGAGCAGCAAGCACCAATGCTGTGGCATAATGATATGTTCTCTATTAATCTATTCTATTTCCTGTAAGTTTCCATATGATTGCATGCGATACATCTGAACAGATTATAGATGCTCTTTTCTTGTTTGTTTATCTGGAAAGTGCTGTGCCTGCTTTATGGCATCATATTGTTTTCTCATTAATTGTTTACATTGCAGCAATTGGTGCTCGGTCAAAGAACATGCGAGTTAGTCTGACCTTATCTTGGGTTTACTTTTTACAGGTAGACACTGAAAATTATCCTTTCTCCTTTTCTTTCTCTCGCATCCCCTCCCTTTTCCTCCCTCTTTTTTGTATTTATAATTGAGAGAAAATATATTCTATCTGATAACATATTGGCATTACAGCAAGCGCTGGCATTTATCTGAAAATTGGCTGACATTATTTCGGCATATTGGGATGAAATTATATTATTTTATTCCTGTTGAATTGCTTGAGACAAGAAATGTGTCTTGCTAAGCTGGTGTTTTTGCATGCTACTTGTTTGATTATGGCATGAGTGTTCACTCCACTTGTTAAGGTTTCTCACTGCTAATGGTTTGGAGTGATGGAATATTCATGTATGCTCCTGGAAAATTCATTGTATTTTCTTACCCTTTGTGCTTAAATTTCATAAAATCCAATGCTATGTTGTTTATTAATTTACTAACTGAGCTAGGTCTGATATCTCTTTTGCTGCTAATTTTGTTTACCTTATTATTTTGACTACAATGGATATTACCAGTTAATTGGGTTATTTTTTTGCAGGCTATTCGTCTAAAGTATCTTCATCCGGATAGTGAGCTTCAAGACTATGCCTTACCGGTTATGGAAATGCTTCGTCCAGATACTTCTGTTGATGCCCATGCACTGGTACATACTTAACTGATTTGTAGCTTATGCCAATGGTGCTTCTATTTATTGTGCTGATGACCAATGTATCTCTGCTTTTCAAAGGCTTGTGTTCTGTATATCCTACGGATTGGTGTAACTGATCAGATGACAGAACCTAATCAAAGGAGCTTTTTGGTTTTTCTGGGAAAGCAGGTTTGCTTAAGAGTTGCAAAATAGGTGTCTCTATTTGTATCAAATTGTCATTGTGTTGCTTTGGTTTTCTGCTGCCTGCTGAAACTTTTATTTAATACATTATGAAGCTGACCTTTTCTGGAAACTTGCAGCTTCAGTCACTTGATGCCAGTCCGTCTATGAAGATTGCTGCGCTACGCACCTTGTCATATACTTTGAAAACACTAGGAGAGGTGTGTTTTGACTTTAATGTGATCAGTTTTGTTGTAATTTTGTATGATGATATAATTTTTGATTAAATAAATATGATAGTGCAGTGGATATCACTTCTTAATAAACCTTTGTGCTCAATTTGATTAATAAAATTAGTTGGAACATGCAAGAGTTGTTTTTAGAAAATGTCGCACAAACTCCTTTGGATGTCTTTGAAGTTGGGTTTAAAGAACATAAAGAAGAATGGGATAGAAAGTGAAGGACCTGGTGTATTGGAAAAGACTGGTTCCTTGGAAAATTCTCTGGGGGAGTAACTAAAGTTCATTGAAAATGTGTTATGTCAGAATTGTACAAGGAAGCTAAGATTAAGTGGGTTATTCCAGGTTCTTGTGACTCATTACTTATGGAGAATACTTTTGCTTTTGGGAAAGGAATCAAAGCCAAAGCCCCTCGAAAATGCACTGTTTCTGCAGTATTTTGGATGATTGGCAAGAAAAAAAATTAATCATATTTTGAGGAAAAAAAGAGAGTACAACATTGATGGGTTGTGGGATAGAATTTGTCTTTGACTTCACTTTGGACTTCTGTCTTGAAAGAGTTCCAAGATTCCTCCTTTTTCTTTATTAATCTAAATTATAATTTTGTTTTGAGATAATGGATAGGCTGGCTTAGCTTTGTCCGAGGGTGGTTGGATGTCATTGTAACTTTGGAGTTGAGAGGGCCTTCCACGGATTATAAAGCTTTATTTTGTCTTTTTCTTTTTTCTGTCATTCGTTAGAAGAAGCATTTATTGTTTGAAAATATAGGATTCTTTTTTAAATGGAAATTGAATTACTTCTTCATTCTTAATAGTATTCTGCTTGTTTCCCATCTAAGAAGATTGGGAAAAAAAAATATAATTTATGTATGTGCATGTGTGTATGCACAGATTCTATAATTGGCTAATATAGTTGTTGACTTATTCATTTGCAGGTCCCATCTGAATTCAAGGATGTGCTTGATAGCACAGTTGTTGCAGCCGTGTCTCATTCTTCACAACTTGTAAGATCTTGATTATGATCTCTTTCATTAAATTTATTTTGTTGGTTGAGTTTAGAAACGTCACCTTTTCACTGCTGAAACTCGTCTACTTGCCCAAAACTAGTTGAAAACATTTTTTTTTTCATAATTCATGTGGGAAGAAAAGAAATAGATGATGAAAATTGGCATGTAGATGTGGTCATTGCAGTCTGATTAGGGGTTCCCATCCATCACTTTGTTATGGCCTCTTTTTACTCCTTATTGGAATACACAATATAATAGTTTCTATGGTTTATGCAATATAATAGTTGAGTATTTCTATGGAGTAATGGTTTCAAACAGAATCATGGTGTGTCAGTCTGGTGTGTTTCTTCTAGTAAGTAGAAATTATCAAAATGAAAGAGATTTTCTGAAAAGTATCTCTCAGATCAGAGACTTTTTCCATTAAATAGAATGTTACAAGGCTGACAGCTTGCAGCCATTTATAGACCTAACAGCTTGCGAATTATACAAATCTGCTATATAAGGAATGAATAAATATATAAGATACATGTTAAAGAGTAATAAATGGCTCAATCAAGTAATACAAGAAGACAGAAACTCAGAGCCAGGACACGGCCTGGTTGCGGCCAAGGCACCAGCACCTTTCTGGCAAGACAAGGCCAGGTTGCAGCCCGGGCGGTCAAGCTCCAGCACCTTGCTGCCAAGACACGGCCAGGTTGCAGCCCGGGCGGCCAAGCCTTACTTGTCATAAATAGCTTGATTTTTGCAGAAAGTAGCAATGGTATCAAAATTTTCTATCTTAGTGATGCGGCTAATTTTATTTCTTACATACTACTTGGTTTTTGTGATTTATCTAGCTATTGCTGCACCACTTGTGCTTTTCATAGGGCTGCCTGGTTGGACCAAAGTCCACACAGTCCTGGCCATGCTCTATGGTTTGCTGATGCTTCTGATTTGTAATTGTGTGGTCTCCTTTTATGAGTTAATCATATGGCTGTGGTTTTTGGTCTAACCATTTGCTTCAAATACCCCTCTTTATTTTATTTTATTTTATTTTGTTTTGTTTTGGGTCTCCTTCAACTTCCAATTTGGTTATACAAATGTTATAAAAAGATTTTGGGGATTTAGAAATTGTAAATGTGGTTTCTGCTGGGGAACTACTATGACTTTCATCCCTGGTTTTTGAAAATTGGTTGATCCATGACTTTGATACTGATGCCAAGTTTATCCATTACTACTAAAATTTATTGTATAATGCTTGAGATAGCATAAATGATATCCCAGCTCGTCTTTGTCCCCTATATAGTCTGCCACATCTGCACCCCAACCTTTGTGTTTCTTATTAATACAATTTTTGGTTGTAAATGAAATGTCTATTGGAAACTTATGGCTAGGTACGCATTGAGGCTGCTTTGACACTGCGTGCGTTGGCTGAAGTTGATCCAACCTGCGTTGGTGGGTTGATTTCTTATGGGGTGACAATATTAAATGCTTTGAGAGAAAATGTTGCATTTGAAAAGGTAAAGTGTTAATTCTCTTAATGTGACTTGTTTTTCATATTATTTTGTTTACTTCATTATCGTTTTTAAATTCTTTTATTATTCTGAATTATAAAGAGTAGTAACTTGGTTTAATTGTAATTTTAAAAAATGTTAGCATATATATGTTGCTATTTTGTACTAGTGCTTAATTTACGGATCCTAGTTTGATGAGTTTAGCAAATACCTTTTCGTGACTTGTTTTTGTTTATGTTTCCAAAAAATGGGTGAAATGAGTATCGGGTGGGTATTCTATAGAAACGGAATTGTAAACTGCTAGAAATGGCATAGACTTTTTAGTTATAAAGTAGAAAACAACTTTTACTCGTTTTCCTTTAAAAAACAAAGCAGAAAAATAATCTTCAAAACATAAAAACAAACGACTTTATTCTTCATTTCTTCTTCTTTCTTCATTTCTTCTTCTTAACAGACCAGATGAAATCAGAAAACGAAAAGAGAACCATACCAATTCTTACCAGAACCAGGCTTTCTTCTTCTTCTTCTTCTACCGTGGTTTTTAAAGTCACTAATTATTCTTCATTTCTTTTCATCTTCAACTGTCTCTCTCTCTTTTTTTTTTAATTTTCTTCTTAATCAGTGTAGATCTAACTGATTATCCTGGGTGCATTGGTTTGTCTCTGCTGGTTGTTTTCTTCTAATTGTATAGATGTATTTTGTGTTGGCCAGATGATTTTATGTTTGTTTAGGCTGTTGGTTATTTAGTGGCATGCTACTGTTGTTTAATTTGCAGAGGAATTTGCTATTTGTAATTGTTTGTTACTCTAAATACATTTTTGTTGGTATTTGCAAAACGAATTAAAAGTTTCATCATATATTGGAGTCCTGAAGCTTTCCACCTTGTAATTCAACAGCTACATTCATGGGCTACAGTGATTTCACTTATGAAAAATACAGAGATAATATTTACTGAGAACCAGACATACTTGTTTTTGTTGCTTGCTTATGCAACAAAGCAATTCAAAGAAATAACTGACTAATTATGCCATCAACATACAAAGAACATCAATAGGTAACATGAATTACATGGGTTTAAATTACTGTTTAATTCGAATGATAAGACTTGAGGTATCAGGATGTAGCCAATATAATCTTATACAATTTGTAAAACATAGGTATAAATTACATGTTTGGTATAGTTTTTGAGTAATTGAACATAAAGAAATAGCTGTATTTTTGAGGAGAAAAGAGTGAACAATATTGAAGAATCATGGCATAGTGTCTGTCTCTTCTGTCTCTTAGCATTGTTTTGTGTTTCCAGTCTCAAAGGAGTTCGAAGATTCCTTGTTTTTCTTCATACATAATTTCACTGTTTTCATTTACGGAATACAGTTTCAAAAAACAATACCAGACACGTACTTAATCCTAAAAGCAAATAAAAAATACCATTTTCCTTTTTTAAAATGATTTTAAAAATACAGCGTTTGGAAAACAGTACCTGACGTATAATAGATTTTTTATCCACTTTTCCATCCTAATTATTCTCCCGTAAGATTGCATTTGTGTGTGTGTTTTCTTTTATGTTATCCATATTGCCTTCCTCTCCCTGTCAAGTCTGCCTCGTTCTCTTCCTAACTGAGGGCTTAGCATTTGTGGTGCTGGTACCAATTTATGTTTCTTGTACAGGTGCTCTTATTTTAATTATTTTTTCATTTGTTATGCTACAGTGCTTTATGCTGTGACAATGTACTTAACTTATTTGCTGTTCTAATGTATTTAGCTGTATGAATGTCATGGTGAGGCTTTCAAACAGTTTGAAAGGATAGAGAGGTTCATAACATAACTAGATGAATATGGACTGTGCTTGTAGGAGCTACAAGCCAATATGGTTGGCAGGTCTTATGAACTAATTTTGTATGACTTTATGTAAGATTGCATGCTTCAGTGGTGTTCTAATGAGATGCTGATTAGATGTAGAAGTAGGGTGAAATTGGTTGAAAATAACATTTTAGGTATCTAGATTTTGTCATGGCTACAGCAATGTCATGTTTCAGAGCCTTAGCATCAACAAATATGAACTTGTGTTATTTTTTAGCTTCCTCTTGGGGGCTTTGTGGATGCATTCTCCCCTAGTTTGCAATTCTCATTCAAGAACCAAATGGCATGCATAGGGAGGGTGAATTGTTGATAGACAATGAGTATGCATAACCTAACTTCTTTTGATTTTACACTTTCCTCTATCATCCTATTTTTACTCTTGTCCATGGTGCTGCTGTGGTAGCAACTGGAAATTTTCTTTTAGCTCATCTTTTTCTGCTTTTCATAGTCATACTGTACATAATGAATCTAATATCTTTGATAGGTATAATAACAATAGTTTTAGGAACTATTTTAGCTCTTCCTCAAAATGATATTAAGAGAGGTTTTGCTTATTCTACAATGTCTCAATTGGGTTATATGATGTCTACTCTAGGTATTAGGTCTTATTGAGCCGCTTTATTTCATTTGACTACTCATGCTTATTCAAAAGCCTTGTTGTTTTTAGGATCTGGATCAATTATTCATTTAATGGAATCTATTGTTGCGTATATCTCAAAAACGTGATTTAATTGATAATAAAGAAATTGTTCTCAAATTGGTAGCATTCAGCATCTGTTAATTGAACTTTGCTGGCAGTACTCCTTTGGAATAAGCTTCTTATTTGGTTGATTGAGCTACTTCCAGTCTTAATCCTGGTGATTGTTAAAATTGGAGAAAAGTTGTTGCTATTGATCAAAATCATTATTTTTTTCCCTGAAAGTGTGGTATATATCTTGCAACATTTATGTGAAAAATTCTGAGAAGTCATCTGGATGACTGGATAAATACCTTTCTTCGTTTTACAACCTATAAGATCAATTCTCATAAGCATGATGTTATGCGCTAGTTGGAATTCTTCAATCGCTAATTTAAGAATTCTTTTCTTGCAAGATTAGGAATTAGTTTTTGTTTGTAAATAAACAATTCTTGTACAGACAGTTCAATAAGAGTTGGACAGCAAAATTTTGTTTGCTTCTTTCAATGTGGAGAATTTATAAAAATTCGTTCGGGTGAAACTTTTGGGAGGTCTGAGTGAGATTCTTTTGTTTTTTGGTTTTTCTTATTCTCTTTTTTCAGCTTTTCTTTAATTTGTTTTGTTGTTTTGATTTACTTCCATATATTTAATCCTAAAATTCTCATTTTGCTGTCTTAGTTCCACCGTTTTTCTATATTATTTGGTAACATGAAAAAAAATACCCACCTACTACTCACAGGTGTCCTTCATACTCACTGTTCACATTACTTCAGTCCACCGACTTTTGTTCTAAAAAAACTATAATAATGAAAATTGAGGGTAGTCCTATTTTATATTCTTTTTGAATGCTTGTTATTGGACTATTCATTGAAAAAACTGCTCTTGTGAAATATGCTAACTGTTTGATTGGTTTTTGTTTCTTGAGGATTTAAGTGTACTTCCCATGTATGCGTTAATTGAAAATATTTATGTATTAAGTCTTTTTTCTATTATTATCATTGATAGGGAAGCAATTTGAAAGTGGAGCTTGATTCTTTGCATGGGCAGGCTGCAGTTTTAGCAGCCTTAGTATTCGTTTCTCCAAAATTACCTCTAGGTTACCCTGCCAGGTAATGATCTTCTGTATTTTGTACTTTCAGTGCTTTTCTATATTCTTAATATTGTTATGCTCTTCCGGACTCACTACATTTGCTTTTCCATCTGTTCCACCCAGTTACTAATTGGCAAGTTTTCATATGATTATGATGTCCTGAATCACATATTATTATTATTAGTAGAAATAGAATTCATCTCATTAAAATGAGAGTACAATTAAAGTGAACCAGGAGTCCGTTATAAGGAAACAACACCATACAAATCTACCAAAAGGATAAAGAAACAGATATGAAAAAGGACATGATGGCCTAGAACTAAACTTAGGATATTGATCCAGATACGTTAAATGAGGTGAAATTATTGGAGTTGATGATCCCAACTAATTCAGATCAAACTGAGTTAAGTGTCTTTGTGTATTTTTCTTAGGGATTCGGATTATCTGAGGTTGATGAGGAATGTGGTTTGCACATCCTAATGAAATTGTTTGCTCAAAGTGGACCCATGAGATTAGTTGAACTTGACGATGAGACTGGGATTTTTGGATTATCATTGGTCATCCAAATCCCACCTTACTAGGGGTTTGAAATGGGGTCATTCTGCATTGTTGAGTGGTGATTTCCCATTCCAAACCTGCCTAGACTACCTTCTGCACTCCTGGGACACTCATTCCTTATTTTCTGGGGTTACCCTTGCATTTTTCTTTCTTGAATTCAGATGTTTTTATGGTGACTTTTGAACTTTTAATGTTCAAGTTTAGGAATAAAGATATGGTACTGGACATTGAAAATGAAAGATAATGGTGCCTGCTTATATATTTGATTTTAGGCCGTCATACTTGCTTACATTGTAGTTTTATTCTCTTTGACTATCGTTCCTTCTCATTTCCAAGTTCAACATATCAAATTAATTGTCTATACTATAACTGCTCTGTTATGATAAACTGTATGTATCATCATGTTATTGCCCTCAGATTACCCAAGTTGGTGCTTGAAGTTTTAAAGAAAATGCTAACAGAATCCAGTCGGAACACTCTCGTTGCAACAGTTGAGAAAGAAGCTGGATGGTTACTTTTATCATCACTATTAGCTTCTATGCCAAAAGAGGTTTACAATCGTCTCTTTATTGTTAATTTGGTATCATCATTAGAAGTATATCACGATGCTATTTTTGGTGCATGCAGGAGCTTGAAGACCAGGTTTTTGATATTCTTTCCTTATGGGCTACTCTTTTTAGTGGAAATGCAGAACATCTGATTAAGCAAAATGGAGATTTGATATCTAGGATATGGTAAGCCAGCTTATAAATACAGATCATGAACTAGTATCTCTAACTTTGCAATTATTGTCGTATTAGGTGGGATCCTCGCTATAGAACCACAAATTCTGGCTTGTTTTTTTTAATACATGCTATAGTTTATGATTTAACCCATGGTTATATTGGGAGGACTCAAACTATTTCAGAACAAGTTAATGTCATGTATGGTATTAATGAAGTATCATTCTGATATATGTACAAGGGTTTTGGAAAAGGGAAAAAAGAGGCATTGTAACTCTTGATTGAGCATATTTCATTGGCATGATTACCTGCCCTTAGTTGGGCAAGGCTGAGATACGTATTTTATTTTTATAGTAATGGCTTATTTTTTGTTTTATTGTTTAAACATTGTCAAATAATTTATTTCCCCAAAATATTTCAGGTTTTGAAAATTACATATTTCAATCAATCTCTAAATGGAATGATGCTCTAATTTGATCATACTTTAAATGCTTTGTTCATGACAACTGTTGAACTACTAGCAGGCCTGAAACCTTCTTTCACTTTCATTTCCATTTTGTGTTTTGGAGGGTCATTTTGCCGATTATGTCATTATTATGATCTGTCCATTACACTGACTCACTGCTCTTTTGGCAGAAAAATGATTAAAATAGCAGCCTTCTCTGAGTGATGGGAAGTGCTTGCAACATCAGTTGTTTTGTCCAGATGACTCAATAAGATTGACCCAATTAGTTGTCACCGATTTTGACTCTGTGCTTTATTTTCAAAAAATGCAAAATACCAAATAACAAGTTAATTTCTGACTTTTTATTTTTTTATTTCTGGAGATAGCCTTCAGTTAATAGTAATATTTTGGTTTGTTAGCATGATCACTAATGAATATAAAGGAACTTGTGAATTTAACGGTCGAGGATAGAATTGTTTTTGCCAATTACTTATGTGCTTTTTATGACACTGTATTATTTTATACACTTCTACTTTTTTTTTTTTTTTACTTATAATTTAGTATCGTATTTGTGTCCTGTAATTCAGTACTTTGCATTCAATCATTCTTGTGGTAATTTGATGATGCCAAATTGAATGTCTACGCAAGTCAAAAAGTCTTTTGTGATTGGCTGGTATATTTGATATATCTTTTTGTTTTGTAGTGTGCTGTCTACTGCAGTTGACTCACTTACGGCATTTGTAAGATGCTTTGCATCTCCTGATGCCGCAAACAGTGGGATTCTACTTCAACCAGTGATGGTATATCTGAGTAGGTATGATGACTCAGATCTTTTTGTCTTTCGATGCTATGTTTCTGTTCAGTTGCTTCCTTGCCACGCTTTTATTGGTGCTAGATTGCATGCATTTTTCTTTATACTTTTAATTGTAATATGGAGTTCCCAATTACAAACGTGTCTTGGAAGCAGGGCTTTGTCCTACATAACAACGATAGCAGCCAAAGAACTACCAAACATCAAGCCTGCACTGGACATATTCATCATTAGAACACTGATAGCTTATCAGTCCCTCCCTGATCCTATGGCATATAACAGTGATCATTCCCAGCTTATTAAATTATGCACAATACCATACAGGTAGGTTAGTTATGCTCATTCAGATTCCTTTTGTTATTGTAAACTTTTATCACTTTGTTTAGGGGTGTGTATACTATAATAATCCTCTGTTATGTGGATAATTTTTTTCTCCCTTGAATGACTGAGGAATTTTTTTTTTTTTTTTTTTATGTTCCTTCACACTGGTTCTTAAAAAGGGAAGCTTCTACATGTGAAGAAAGCTCATGCTTGAGGTTGCTGTTGGACAAAAGAGATGCGTGGTTGGGACCTTGGATTCCTGGCAGGTGTTTTGCTTTTCATTTCATAGCATTTAAACTTTTGTCAAACATTACTATATCATATATTCACCTTCATAACATTTATGCTTTTCTCGAACATTATTATATTGTATGTCTGTTGGTTAAGCTCTTCTAATTATTATCTTACAACCTTGATGATGTTGCACGTGCTACCATTTTTTAAATCGTTTTAGCGTGTCACCAATATTTACATTCATATAAAAAAGTGATGATATATTTATCTTTATTTTCATTGTTTTTACTTAGTGATTGGCTTGAGGATGAACTCCGTGCTTTTCAAGGTGGAAAAGATGGTCTCGTGCCTTGTGTATGGGAGGATGAAGTTTCTGGTTTTCCACAGGTGATTATTGTTTTCTCTTATTGGAGTTTTTTTTTACCTGTTAAAATTAAATGCTGAAACAAATGGTTCAATCTCATTACTTATTGTTGGCATGAGAATTGTTTAACAATTTTATTGATTTTGTCCTCTCTCTCTCTCTCTCTCTCTATATATATATATATATATCTCTTTTCCAATAAAGTTCTAGATTTATCCCATTGGAGTTTGTGATAATACAAAATAATCAAGTACCTGTACGCAGTTGGAAAAGAAAAATTGATAAGTTTTTGGGTTTATGTTAGGGGAAGAATGGAGTAAAATTTGAAAAATAAGGAAGGTTATAAGGACAATTTAATCTTTAAAAAATTTCAAAAAGAGCTTCTCAGAGAAGTCCAAAATTTGAGCTTCTCCCAACAGATGTAAAATAGTTTTTGACCCACTTCACTTGCATGAGAAGGGGTATTTTGGAGCTTGAATACAGAATTTCAACTAACTAATACCACGTCTGGAGCAAATAGACTTTATTTATTTATTTTTTATTAATTTACTTATTCTTATAACTCAATGAAGGATTTTGGTTTTTCTCCCAAAGTTGTGGAATTTGGTTTGTTCCTTAGTATCTTAATAATCACCGCTCTATTTATTATTGCTTTTCTCTTTTTTTATTGTTCTTTAATGCCATTTGCTGAGGAATGGATTTTATCTTGAAGCCGGAGACAATAAAGAAAACATTGGTGAATCAGATGCTTCTCTGCTTTGGAATCATGTTTGCTTCTCAGGTAGGGGGGTTGTTATAGGTTTATTTTTTGTATATTATTATTTACTATAGAGTATAAACTGTGATGCCCAAATGTCGTTAACATGGCTTTGGTTATGACTTCCCAGGACAAAAGTGGTATGTTGTCGCTTCTTGGAATTATTGAGCAGTGTCTCAAAGCAGGAAAAAAACAATCATGGCATGCAACCAGCGTAACCAATATATGCGTAGGGTTACTTGCTGGGTTAAAGGTGCTTGCCATCCTTTTTTTATATGCTTTGAACAATGCTGAGTGGGATTGAACATTATTCTTTTGTTTCCTATCCTAAAATAAATAAATAAATCTGTCTTGAATCTATGCCTCAGGCATTGCTTAATTTACGTCTTCAACCTTTGGGACCAGAGGTGTTAAACTCGATTCAGGCTATTTTCCAGGTTCTAAATCTGAGACTTGGCAACTAGCAAATCTTATTATTGATAGTAAGTTCTTTACTATTCTGCCTTCTGTTTTCATTCATATTACCATTGTAATTCACAGAGTATTCTGGCTGAAGGAGACATTTGTGCATCACAACGTAGGGCATCATGTGAGGGTCTTGGTCTCTTAGCTCGCCTTGGAAATGATATATCTACAGCAAGGATGGTCAGTTGCATGTTTCTGATGTCTATGGATCTTTTACCTGAAATTTTGCTTGTTTATGATTTCCATATTTATCTTTTTCTGTTTTTACATTTACTTGTGGATTTGTATGTATGCACATAAAATCACACTTATCATACATGTGAATTTTATATTATAATTTTACAAACATATTATATGTGTGGTCATGTTCCTCTGTTTGGATTTTCAAAGCTGCCGGTGACACAACGTGTCCATTCAGAATATGTTGATTTTTGTTGATAATTGTGCCACATGTTTGTTCTCTTATTTTTTTAAGGTCTTCGGCGGTATGATGTTAAAGTTTTGGAAATGGAATTTGGTGGAATTGGACATGCTTGAGTATATTTTTCGTGAAGAAAACTTCAATTCCTATATCATAACTGAATTCTTTGCTGTCAATTGCACCCTAATTTTAATTTGTTATATCAAGAAGCTCTATGTTGAAGAGGTTGACCTATTGTATTTGTCTGCTCTGTTAAAGTTCCTAATATCTTGTTCCAATATCCAATTAGTAATCAGTATTAATCTTGATCTGTTTTGCTCTGTGTCCCACCTGCTATTTATGATGATAAGTAGACTAGATTGCTGCTTGGTGACTTAACTGGGGTAACTGATGCAAATTATGCTGGATCAATTGCTCTTGCCCTTGGCTGTATTCATCGCAGGTATAATTTTTGTTCTTTTGTCTTGAATTATATTGTTGAAAAATAATAACAGTGTTTTGGCTGTCCATTCGAGGTCAAGAAAAATTTAGAGTGTGCTATAGTTTTTTCCAATTTCAGTATTCTGGAAAAGGAAGTGGATAAGGGCAAAGCTAACACAAAACATTCAATCTTTAAGTGGAAGAGAGGTGGAAGTCTTAAGGGGCTAAATAGAACATCCAGCTGAGGAATGTAAAATTTTGTGGGTGATCCATCACTTGGTTCTAAAAAGTTATACCCAAAGCATCCTACTCAAACAGTTTTCTGCAATCTCAGACTGCTACTAGCAGCCTCTACTATTCCTCTCTACTTTTAATTTCAAAATGTTGGAATATGAGATAAGATCTTCTAGATATTGGTATTGCAACTGAATGTACCAGCTTGGAACTCGAGAAATTTTCTTCTTTTTAAGTCAAAAACTTAATAAATAATGTCTCAGTAAGTTAGTAGATCCAAAAAAACTAAAGTGATAAAGGAAATAAACCTAAAGTGTTGTGGAAATGTGTAATTTTAGCACTTGCACAATTTAGAATGATCTGTTGGTTGCACCAACACTGTTTTGACACTGAGTTCACTGAGGCGTTGCTGTCATAAACACATTGTTAGAATCTAATCTGTTTTCTCATTCAGCAAAGGGTATGCGATTTGACCCCAGGGGTTGGTTCCAGTGGTTAAAACCACTGGATTCACTTGGAGGCCTGGGGGTTAAACGCCCCTTGGACCACCTGACTGGGATAGGGTCTTGTAGTGGTCCCTGGTTTAGAACTTGATGAACTTAGAAGGCAATGGGTTTCTCAATATCAGAAGGCATAAAAAAAAAGAAGCAGCAGCCAACCGTAGGTTATATCTTTAAAGAAATTCTTTAAGTTAACCATGCGATTTTGTTTCTTGTGAATATAGTTTCTTAAATCCTAATGGTGCTAGCTACCTATATGTAGCAGCTTGTCATGTTTTGTATCGCTGAATTGAAATTTGAAGAGCTATGTTGACTTGTATGCTTTTAAATGAAGTTTTATGCTTTTAAATGAAAGTTTCTCTTTTTAGATTTATGTAATGATGTTGCTGGTACTTTCCATTGTTAAACCACTTAAATACTATTGTTGGGCCCTTGCCTTCAAGCTTAAGCTTTTAAGTCAAGTGGTAATTCAACATTGTATCAGAGCTATCTCATAGTCTTATGTTCGAATCCTGTGAACACAAAAAAATAAAATATAAGTAACTGGATCCACGTAACAAGCCTATTAATAAAATCAAGCTTGTACGTGAGGGGGAATGTCAAACCACTTAATTATATTGTTTGGGCCTTTATATTCAAGTTTAAACTTTTAGGTTCAGAGGTAATTCAACAGTCATATTCTAAACAAATGGTTGTCTTTGTATATAATTATCTGTTGTAACTGCAGTGCAGGAGGAATGGCTTTATCAAGTTTAGTGCCTGCAACTGTGAGCTCGATCACTTTGCTGGCTAAAACTTCAATCCCTGGTTTGCAGACGTGGTCTCTACATGGACTTCTTTTGACCATTGAGGCTGCAGGGTTGGCCTTTGTATCTCATGTTCAGGTAATCAAATTATTGATTGTTGCTGTGCCTTATCCATTGCCTTCTTAACTGTCTCACTGGATTACCATGCAGTACTTGTATGAATATCAATCCAGTTTGACTTTGCACCTAACATGTTCGGATCAATGGAAGTTGTCAACTTTTCTACTTTGTAAAGTTTTTCCTGCGCGTTGGTTTCGTACCTTAGGTTAGATACAAGCACAGCTGGGTATATGAGGACAGGAAGAACAATTCCTTAAAAAGAAAATAATAATAAATAGATAAATTTATTTTGTAGTAAACTATTTTCAATTGAAATCTGTAAGGTACATAAGGCCCTGAAATGATCAGAATGGTCTGGTATAAATAAGTGCAATGCCTTCAACAACACTGCCTTTGAGTCAATTTAGTAGCTTTGGGTAATTTTCGTATTCAGTAGAATCATTGATGGTTGGCTGATAAGTCAATTGGAATGTTAGTTGCCTTTTTTTAAGAGAAATTTAATGGTTCAAACATGAGACTTGTCAATATTAAGTTATGTTTTGTTCTCTCTTTGATACTTGTAGCCACTTTTGGTACCTATGGCAGTTATCAAAATTTTCCATAACTCTAGCAAATGTCTGTCAGAATCACTCAGATGAGTGGTAGGATCTTGCATCTAGAAACACTAATTTTGTCCTCAGTGATAAATTTCTTCTTTTTCTCCGTTGTATTTTACATTTTCACAAGGTAGAATACAAAAACTAATATAAAGGTCTCGTTGTTCATCCATCATCAATGGGAGACAGCAATTACATTTTTAGTGGAGTTCTTTTTGCTTAGCCTGTTCTTT
>JAXCLQ010000015.1:3040448-3054639 GCA_035584115.1 Cedrela odorata
TGATAAAGAAGGAAAGATCAACAAGAAAGGAGTCTCGATCCTTGTCTTCCATAGAATCCCTGCCTTGAAGATAAGGAGTGGTGAAATAGGATAGAATTTAATGGAAAGTTACATCCGCGGAGACAAAATTTCTTGGTTGGAGGATGCTAACACTTATATCCCTTTTGAGTGGAAGAATAGCCAACAAAAACACATCGGACAGCTCAAGGATCTAGTTTTCCTTTGTTTTGATTGTGAATATAGACAAAGGAAACACCAAAATATCTCAGGAACAAAACTATTTGTGGTACTTATGTTGGGTTAAAATTTTGAGAGTATTTCCTTAGGACTTTTGAAGTCTAAGGTTAGAGAGGGTAATCGATTTATGAGATGTGTGGCGGTTAGAACTACTTCCCCCCAATAATATTTAGGTGCATTGTTTTGGAACAAGAATGCCTAGGTTGTATCAAGTTAAGTGACCATTTTTCCTTTCTGCTACCCTATTTTGTTGTGGAGTATTAACACAAGATAATTCATGGAGTATGCCTTCTTGTTGAAAATATGGAGTCCCTAGCGTTCTCCGACCTAGGTTTTTTTTTATTTTAACCCCAAATTGATTTTAGACCATCTTATGGAAATTGGGAAGAACTATCCGAACATCGTATTTGTGTCTAAGCAAGAAAAGCCAAGAAACTCGTGTGCAATCATCAATGAATTACAAAACCAACCAATGTGCTCCAGAAACATTAAGGATTGGAGAAGTGTCCTAAATTTCGCTATCAATTAGGTAAAATGGAACTGAACATCTTTTATTGCTAATTGGAAAAGGTACATGTTTGTGTTTTGCTAACTTACAGACATTGCAAAGAAAATTCCCAATATCTAATCCCCGAAACAAATAAGGAAACAAAAATTTAAGAGTTTGAAGAGATGGATGACCCATTCTACGATGATGAAGCCAAACCTTTTCTTTATTGGATGAATGATGTTTGGAAAGAAATGACAAAGATGTGCTCTTGATAATATTCGAGTGGCTCGATGTCTCAAGATAGTATAGCCCATCTCGTTCTTTAGCATGTCCAATTGTCTTCCCCAAATCCTTGTCCTGAATTAAACACTGTGTAGGATGAAAAAAATTACGTTGCAACATAAATTAAGAGTGAGTTTTTGTGTGGAAACAAGATTAGTGGATAGCTTTGGAACATGAAGAACATTCCTAAGTATAAGGGAAGAGCCAATTTAACTTCTCCTATGCAGGTAACAGTGGTTAGTGAACCATCAGTTGTGGCAATTTTCTTATTACTTGGACATGGTGAATAGGTGTTAAAATGCTGTGAAGAATGGGTTATGTGGTATGTGGCTCCTGAGTCAATGACCCAAGAGTTAAGAAATGGCTTATCCGAGACATTTAGTCCAATGGATATAGGAAACATACCTGAATGTGCCAGGGAGCATTTACCTGAGGGCTTCTCAAGAGTTCTGAGCAAGTTCCTCAGCTACTCAATCTCACTATGGTTGAGACCTACCTGCTTCAAGCATTCTGCCTCATTTGATTGTGCAATAGAAAAATGAGCCTGTCCATTACTCCTTGGCTGCCCTTTGTAGCGCCACTCATTGCTAGATGTAGGCGGTTTTCCATGAAGTTTCAAGCAAATGGCTCAGTTTGCCTTTTGCTTTGGGGAATGTGCGAACAAGCTGAGACCGCTTCAAGTAATTCTTCCCATTCAATCTATACACAGCTTGGATCTGTTGTAAATCTTCAGTAGACTTATGCCACTCCTCAGATTGTGTTGCAGAAGTTGTCTTTGTTGTGCTTGACATCGTCCACTAATTGTAAAAAATACAGCGATGAAGGCCAAAAATTTTTTTGACTCACGGCAATGATGGCCAAGAATCCTAGAAAGGACCTAAAGCTCTGATACCATGTGAGAAAAAATGGAGAAGATAATAATTTTTCTGATATTTCGAATAGAATACAAAAGGGTATTATATACACATTACCCTGGCTACAAAATAGAAAACTTCCTAAACTAATTCCATCAAATCTCTCAGCTTGAGGGATTCCCTAAACTAATTCCTTAATCTTAGGGAAGCTGGCGTAGTTTTTCCGAAGATAACTACTATCCTAAAATATATACAGCAGATCACAACGGATCATATCCTGGTTTTCCACAGTTACTCAACATACACCTCTAATTGACATCGAGCAAACTGAATATGCTGCAAAGCTTGAGTTAAACAATTCGGCTTCTAGCCAGAGTTTTGGATTATTTTGGATTATAAAAGTGCCTGACAACTAAGGCATCATTTGCTTACTTTCCTACACTGAAGTACCTGTTTTTGGCATTTATGATGCCGTTTACCATCTCTGATATTTTCTTCTCAAAATTGTTAGATGGCATTTATTTACAAGGAAAGTAGTTTTTGTCCTTTCCTGTCTCTTCTTAATTTCATGGGTCAGTTATTATTATCTTTGAGAAATGCATCATTTCATATCATTAATTGGTTTCTATATTGTAATTTTTAATGCAGTTTGAAATGGCATCTGACCCTGACCTTCCTGGACACCTTCTACTGGAACAGTATCAGGTGTGCTGTTGGATTTAAGGAAGTTTTATTCTTTTGTTCCTATGTAATACTTAAGTCAACTAAACCTCAAACTGGAAATACTAGGTGTGAAAGTTGCCAACCGACCTAAAAGCTTAATTACAGCAAGAGCCCAGTGATAGTGTATATAGCTATATGCACCAAACAATACAGCTTGTTCCAACAGCAGATAGAATATTGTGTTGTTAATGTGTTAAATCTCTTGAATTTTGTGGATGTATTTTGATTGATTTTGTCTGTATAAATTCAGGCACAACTAGTATCTGCTGTTCGCACTGCGTTAGATACATCATCTGGCCCTATTCTTCTTGAGGCAGGGTTGCAGCTGGCAACTAAGGTTTGTGTTGAAGACAAATGGATTTTCTTCTTCTGAAAGGTCATGTGTAGACATTTAGATGTTTATTGAATTTTTAATTTCAGATAATGACAAGTGGAATTATTAGTGGTGATCAAGCTGCTGTCAAACGCATATTTTCTTTGATTTCACGTCCTTTAAATGACTTCAAGGACCTATATTATCCTTCATTTGCGGAATGGGTCTCTTGCAAGGTACGCAAGCCTTCGGTTTCCAATATATTTACTTTGATGGAACAAATTGGTTTATTCATGCTGCTTCTGTGTTATATTATCTGGCAAAAAGTTGTTTTTTAAGATGAATAGGCTTTACTAATTTATTTGATGATGAAACAGATCAAGATCAGACTACTAGCTGCACATGCCTCTCTGAAATGTTATACATATGCATTCTTGAGGAGACACCATGATGGGATTCCAGATGAGTTTCTAGCATTATTACCATTGTTTTCAAAGAGTTCAAGTATTCTGGGGAAGTATTGGATCCAGGTTCTTAAGGACTACAGTTATATATTCCTGGGCTTGAATCTCAAGAGGAAAGTAAGCTTGGTTTTTTTAAAGTCTGTTAGGTCTTTTTCTTCCATTTCTACAAATATCTTCTTCTCTTTTATTGAGATGTGAGCTTGACATATATGAACTTTTCTACTGGCTCCTGCCAACCTATTATTGTTGCTTGCCTCTTGCAGTGGAATCCATTTCTTGACGGAATACAATCACCCCTGGTTTCATCCAAGTTGCAATCTTGTTTTGAAGAAGCCTGGCCAGTTATTTTGCAAGCAGTTTCATTGGATGCAGTGCCTTGGCAACTTGATGGAAGTGGACATTCCAAAACCACTGTTGAAAATATATCAAAAAGTAACTTAATATCTGGTTATAGCATGGTTGAACTCGAGGGTGAAGAATTTAGATTTCTATGGGGCTTTGCCTTGCTTTTTGTATTTCAGGGCCAACATTTAGCCCGTACTAAACAAAAAATAGCATTCGGCTCTCCAAAAGCTAAATTTGGTGGAGACGCACCAATTAAAGATATAAATCCGCTTGGCTTGAAGTTGTATGAGATTGTGTTACCAGTATTCCAGTTCCTCTCAACTGAAAGCTTTTTCACTGCGGGTTTTCTTACTGTGAATATTTGCCAAGAATTACTGCAGGTTGTAATCTATCATGCTTTCTTTTTGTACTGATCAATTTATTTATTTTGGTTAGTTAAGTTTCTGGACTTGCTAGAAGAAATCTCATCTATTCTAGTCAGCGTATGTTTAAAATGTGTTGAGACAATGTGATGAATTCTTTATCCAAATCATTTTTTCAAGGTGTATGATGAGAACTAGAACGGTATGGCACCACTGCAACCAATGGAACCTATTCTGCCCTAGAGCCCATAGTAGACACCGTCAGCTTAAGACTTCTTTTCTTTTTTTTTGTTTTTCCTTTTTTGTGTTTTTAGGTATTATAATTTAAATTTGGAATAGTTTCAGCATTCATTTAAAAAAAAACTCTTTCAGCACATGTTGTTTTGTGCTGTTGAATCATGTGAAAATTACTATTATCACTCTACTCCTCTTAGACATAAATTTTCTTAATTTATGTTATCATCAGTTTACATGCCTTAATAAGGATGACCCTGCTGCTGAGTCACATAACTAGTTTTGTTCCACTGCTAGGAATCAAATTCGTTATTCCAGTCCTTCATTTCATGGTGGAGCTGACTGTGAACCGCCTTTGTAAACACAAAAAAATGACACTTTCACTTTCATAAAAGTGAATATCTAGATTCAGTCTTATATTGCATTGGGACATGATAATTCTATCATGGAGTAAACTTGAAATTTTGTGCAAAATCTGCTCTGAGAATTTTAGCTTTAGCTTTTGGCTTAATTGGTTGTTTAACACTCACTGTGTGCTGTTGCTCAATTTGTCCTAGTCTTTGCTTCCTTGTGACAATCTTATTGAATAGGTCAAATCTTCCTCATGAGGGAGTGTAGAGAGCTTAAATGCTATTGCTTGGCCCTCACCTATATGTAATTATCTTTTAGGTCAAGTGATTGCTTAACACTTGTCATGTGCTTTAACTTTCTTTAACAATGTAAAGGGTTATTGCACTGATGTGAATCGTGATTATCTTCTTACGATATTTGTATTGCCAAATATGATTGAACTGTTTTATCTTATTGGTGGATGTAGGTTTTCTCGTATTCTATATGCACGGACAATTCGTGGAACAGTCTTGCAATATCAGTTTTTTCACAGGTAAAAAATGGGCTAGCTTTTGATGGTTAAGGGCAAATGATTAGCATTTACACGACATCTTTTTAAACTTGATCATTTACTGAATTGTGAGTAGGGTATGCTCAAGATTGAGGGGTAATGTGGTTTAGATTATTTTCTCGTTAAAAACTCGATTCTTTAAATTTATCTATTCAATTGGAATTATAATGTTTGTGGCACTAACTATTCTCTGTCTAAGATTGATGCTTGATATTTATGAAGCCCTATATTTTGTTGTTTATATTATCACTACAGTATACACTGACCAATATCAACTTTTATAAGGTGGTTAATGTATAAAATATAATTATTGATGCTTACTTTTTTGTTAAGTCCTTTCAATACGAGTTTACTTTATAATCTTTTTGCATTCAAGTAGAGTGGTAAATCTATCTTGTGTTAGGAATGCTGATTTGTGGTTTGATTTCTCTATCAACAGATTGTACAGAACTGCCCTCTAGATTTTTTGAAATCAGATAATTTTGCCTATCTAGGGATGGAACTTTGCTTTGCTTATCTCTTCAAATTTTTTCAAAGGTAACCCCTTTGATCATAAATATCCAAAAAATATTTTTTGCATTACCAAAATACCATCTGCTAAAACTTTGCTTTTCTTTTTTTGTGTTTCAGTGCTAATTTAATTTCACCAGATCACTCAAACCAAGGGGATTTGATATCTCCCTTGTTTATAACTGCGAAGACACTGATGGTGCATTCTGAACCAAAGGTGTGTAGGTGCATGTATTTCCATGGCCATATACTTGTTAACTCTTATGCAATCTTGCGGTATTTGGTTCAAATTTCTTTTCTAATTTTGAAGAATTACTGGTTAAATACATTATTTCAACATTTAGCATCAGTATTATGATTTTGTGTGTTATTTTGCCGTGTTAAGATGCAGAAGCGGTTCAAGTCCGTTGCATTGGCTTTTCTATTAATTGGTTACCGGTCCATTAGACAAGCTTCAACTGAGCAATGCCTTTCAAAGGTTATTGAGTTTATCAAGTGTGCCATTCCCTTATTGAAGAAAGTTGCCGAGGGTAAGCAGTTGCCAGAACTGATTTTGCAATTCTTTAATTATTATTTTTCCTTAGTTGTTATTTGTTGTAGACATACATTTTGTTTTGGTTAAAGTAAACATAGATTGTATTAATAGAAAAGAAGATTTACAAACAGTAAACAAGCGGACCACTAACCCCAAATACACTTGCAAAAATATACAATTAGAAAATCTCTAGAAAATAATATATCTAGCTTAGATAACCAAATAATTTCAAAAGCTATATCAAAGTTAGAGCCGTTCCTAAAACCCCTTCCCTTAAATGAATGAAGAAAAATGAAACATCTTGAAATTTCTTCAAGACCGGGGCCCAAAGAGAGGCTAAGAGCCTAAGACCCAAGATCTATTCCACAAATAATTGAAATCTTCCCCTCTAAAAGCAACTAAAATCCTTTTGTGCCTTTCTTGCCAAATAACCCATAAAATCGCCAAGTAAAAGCATCTTCATAATATCCCTTATCTCCTCTTGGAAAAACCTCTAGAAAATAATATATCGAGCTTATGAGGACCAAATAATTTCAAAAGCTATATCAAAGTTAGAGCCGTTCCTAAAATTCCTTACCTTAAATGAATGAAGAAAAATGAAACATCTTGAAATTCCTACAAGACAGAGGCCCAAAGAGAGGCTAAGAGCCTAAGACCCAAGATCTATTCCACAAATAATTGACATCTTCCCCGCTAAAAGCAACTAAAATCCTTTTGTGCCTTTCTTGCCAAATAACCCATAAAATCGCCAAGTAAAAGCATCTTCATAATATCCCTTATCTCCTCTTGGAAAAACCAACACGTGTTCAATAAGCATGGAAGCACAAGAGGATGGAAATGCCCGTAAAGCTTCAGCTGCTTGAAATAAATTATTTCACTGTTTAGTGGCTATACTGCAATGGAAAAAGAGGTGATCAGCAGTCTCTTCTCTATTCTTGCACATCACACGCCATGAAGGAGCTGGAACTGTGTTGGGAAACTGTTTTGAATGGTTTCAGTTCAATTAATCTGACCATGAGAAATGGTCCAAGCAAATAATTGCATCTTAGAAGGAACCTTAGCTTTCTAGATGAAATTTGCTGACAAGAAGCTGTTAAGGGAGTGATCATTTCTCAATCTATTTAAATAGTATATACAAGAAACAGTGCCCCATGATTCAAGCCTCCAAATGCTTCTATCTACTCTTGTTTTATCAATAAAAATATTATACCAAATATCCATCAGATCTGAAATTTTTTCAGTTTCTCTCTTGCCTATTCCTTAAGAAATTAGAATTCCAGTGGCAAACCAAAGGAGGCAGGCCAAAAATCATTCCAGATTTGATAGATGAATTGTGACTGTCAGGCAATCTGTAAAGTCTAGGAAATAACTCACTAAATGAACATTCCCAAACCAAATGTCCTCCCAAAACCGAATCTGCTCCCCATTTCCCACCTCCAATCTTGTATAGATGCATTGGAATTATTCTGATGTTTATCTTCACCTTCTTATTAACAAGGATATACTTCCAATGTGAAATTACTATCTGTTAATAAGCCAGTGTGAATTTTCGTATTTCTTAAATTAGAACTGCTTTTATCTATTGAGCTTTACCAATGACTTTTCTAAGTTTTGTTGCAAAACCTATTTATTATTCTCTTGGTTTCAACATGATTTAGTAAGCCCAACCAAATCTATTTTATGTGAAAATTTTTGTGCTTTGAAAAGGAAGTTTACTAAGGAATTCTGAAAAGTAAAGAGTATATATCAAATAATAGACATTATGCCAATTAGTCAGCAACCCAATTATGTTCACTGTGGACAAATAGCAATGAGATTTGCTATAACTGTTTGTGCATTAATTTGCAGCACTATTTTGAGAGGTAAATCAGTGAAACCTGAAATTTTTTATCTAGAGCTTGTCTGGATATGCAACCTTCAAGAAGTAATTGATATAAAAGACACTATATTCTCTTATCTATTCTTCTTGTTTCCTAGTGCCACCACCCAACCCCCACCTTTATTCTTCTCTATTTTCAATGAAGGAAGAATATTGCTTCAACTCAAATTGGTCTGTTTTGATTCAGCCACAACACGATATGAACGATGAATTATGTCACAATGGAAAAATAGCAAATGGGAAAAGAAAAGCAATTGCAATAATTCTGATTCCTGCATAGACAAAACTTTCCAGTTGCTGGTTTATAGGCTGTGAATGTGGTTTTTTTTTTTTTTTTTTCTTTTAACTCGTGTGTTTGTCATTTCACTGCATGTAAAATATCTTGTTGCTTCATGAAAGGTTAAGTAAATTTAATTAGTGGGAAACTAATAACTTTCTACTTTTGTTAATAAGGCCATTGTTCATGTATGTTTTCCGTACATTTTTTAAGTAATAAAGGGGAGCCAGTGCCAATGAGTTGGCCTCTGGTTGACTTATCTCAAAGAGTAATTAGGCCATGGTTGATGTGGAGAATTATCCTACTGTCATATATATGTGATATATTGGAAGGAGTGAAAAATCAGTTAGTATAACAATATCTCAAGCGTTATAATGCATCCACATACAGTTGGGAAGCTGGTACCTGATGGGGTTTTGTTTTGCAGATGTTCCTACACTTGGTGATGATGGAATTATCCATCTGAGAACAATCTTTGGTGCTTGTCTGAATGTGATTGCTGATTTGGCAGAGTATTGTATTGAGGAAATTCATAAACTGGAAAATAACAGATCTGACTTGGGCAAACTACTTCAGTTAAAGCTTGCATTCTCCCTTGAGCACAATGTTTCATTGGTCAAACTAGCTCATGAAATCGAATGTCCTGGGGATAACAAAGACAGAATCCCCATACATTTTGCTGTGTTCAAGTTTTGCGCTGAAAGTATGCAAACTGCACTTACTGATTCAAATGTACAGGTAGCTTGAATTCCATGTATCGGATATCTAACCATTGTCATTTATTTACCTAATACCAAAATACAGCTGATATAAATTTCCATATGTAGGTTCAAGCAATTGGGTTGCAAGTGCTAAAAAGCGTGGTGCAGAGATCAACAACCAAAGAAGAGAACAATTTACTGTTGTTCTTTAGTGGAGTGCATGTCAGAGATATCTTCACCGTAATTCAGAAAATGTTGAAGGTGTATTTTTTTTATAGGTCTTGTTCTTTCGCGGGAAAATTCATAATTATTTTGGCTTTTTTTTTCTCATTCGTTGTCTTTTCATTTATTTGCTTTCCTCATCCCTTGTCTTTTTTATGTATTTACTTTTTGCTGATGAAATTGGGGTGGAATTCATGCACTAGTTGAACTTCAATGTTTATCATTCTGATGAGTTAACTGTGCTACTGATGACAGAAACCTATAACTAAAGAATCAGTGGCTATTGCTGGGGAATGCTTAAGAATCTTGATGCTTCTGCAAACGGTGTCAAAAACTGCGGAGTGTCAGAGAGGTTTTATGAATCTGCTTGTAGAAGCTATTGTCATGGTCTTCTCAGCATCTGAAGATGGTTATTACCAGGTACTACTGTTAAGCATCCTCTAAAATTAATTGGGAATGAAACTATTTTTTATTATTATTATTATTATTTTCTAACGTTTTTCTAATTATTTTGTCAATGACAGGAAGCTAATGACATAAGAAGCATTGCTGTGAGGCTTGTTTCTCATCTTGCTCAAATTCCTTCCTCGGCAGTTCACCTTAAGGATGTCTTGTTATCAATGCCTGCAATGCACCGGCAGCAACTTCAGGTGCTATTTTTGCTGTATTAAGTTTATGTTAATAGAGTTGGATTAAAAGACTACTAACATTCAATATTTCAAAGATATACTTACATGCTTAGACGAACTTGCATTAATGCATATGTGGAAGGTAGAGAAATTTTCTGTTTGTGTGTTCTCTTCTTTTGCTAAGAAGATAGCTGCTGACATCCTGTTTCACTTATTTGAAGCCTGAAATCTCTGTTTTTGTCATGATTATCCGTCACTATCCAAAAGAAATTCTGGTTTGGCATTTTACACTGCTTTACACTAATGGTTTCTTCAATAATTTCTTAAATGCACAACCTTACTTTCTTCATGTTTTAAGGAGCTCGTAATAAAATTTATTTGTTATAATGTCAAGTCCTGGAAAAGGGTGTAAATCTTGTTTAGAGAGGCAATGTTTCATAACAAGGTGCCATGTACTTTGTCCATCTTTTTCCTTTTGACCTCTAGCAGTGTCAGTCAATTTTATCTTGCCAGAAGAGAATCCAATGGGTGCTTATGGATTAAAAATCTAGATTGAGAAAAATATATTAGAACTATTGTTGTAGAACTTTATGTGCAACTTTTTTTTAGAAAATGCTTATTTCTATTTTTGGTAGAACTTTTAGTTTGAAAACAGCTTTAAGATCTCCGCAAATGTAGCAATACTTTTTATTGATCCGTAACTAATTTTGAAGCCATAGAAATAATTGAGAAACATAAGTTTTGTAGTGAGCTGTTATATTGTTTTCTTGCTGTGGACATGGTAAACTCTGGCTGTTCAATGCTTATGAATGAATACTCCATTTGGTTTTGATTCTCTTCTTTCAGGGGGTCATTCGTGCTGCTGTAACGCAAGATCACAACTCGTCACAAATGAAGCCCGTGGCACCCTCATTAGAAATCAAATTACCTGGGCCAGCTGGTGGAAAAATAGAGAGAGATTCCCTGCCATCGGCCACCCCAATGCAGCAGACAGAAGTGAGCAGAGAGAGAGATTTACCAGCGGTAGCCACTTCAATTCATTCCAATGAAGACAATATAGAAGAGAGTGAAGCGGATGAAGAGGATTGGGATACCTTCCAGTCTTTTCCAGCCTTAACAAGTGCAGCTGAAACTGATCCAGAAGAAGAAAGTGCCGCTGAAGGACCTGACCTGGTTGAAGATTCTTCTGCTCTGGAATCCAGTAATGAAAAAGATGACTTCCTAGAATTCAACTCTTCTCAACCTCTCGACACAGTGGAGAGCAACGAGGCAGAGGATCCAGAAAAGACCAGAGAACAGAATTTGGTATCTGATAGCGCAGGTGACACAAAAAATATGGAAGTAGTCCATGAATTTCAGACAGACACTGGTGCTGCAAAACCAGGCAATGGTGATCATCGTCAAGAGGTTAAAGAAGAAAAGGCACCAAGCCAAGAGACAGAAGATGGAGCAGTTACAAGACAAGCCAAGGAAGAAATAGCATCAGACATTCCACTTGCTGAAGACGCAAAAGGATCAATGAAACCGAACTCAGCAGAAGATCATGAGCAGCGAAACAAGAGCCTTGAGAACAAAATTGAAGAAGTGTTGTCAACTGATCTTCAATGGGTTGAGGGAGAAGAAGGGTCATCAGAAGAGCATGGGATGAAAGTGGAGAACCTCGATAGTGAAATTGGTTTCAAAGTAAAATCAGAAGCTTTGACTTCAGAAGGATTGCCAGCTTCTGGAATTCAGGTGGAAGAATATCATAAAACACAGCATAAGGAAGAAGATGAAGATGCTGAAAAGACAACAGCAAGTAACGAGCAACAACAAGAATATCCTGATGGTATGAAATTGCCGAAAAATGAAACTGACATAATCTAAGAAAATTTACTTTGATAAGTTTTTGTTGTAAATCCTTGCCTATTAAAATTCATAAATTGCTTTTATCTTGACCAAAAAAAAAAGTGATTATTGTAAGTTTTGTTTCTGTAGCATGCACTCATTTTTAGCAATTTTTCTATTAACGTTTACCACTAATTTAACTCTTTTTTATTTTTAATTAGTGAAATATAAACAATAATATCATTTATAAAAATAAATATATAAAAATATTGCTTCCAAGTATTCAGTAAGTAAAAGAAACAACTTTGTACTTGTAAAAAAGAAATGAAGTGATGGGGTGGGTTAGGGTGGTTATTTTTATTTTTTGAGCTATAACTTCAATCAAGAACGAAACAAGAGAAACCACTCCACAATAGGTGGTTGGTTTTGTCACCTTCACCTTAACATTCTCGTGGGCACTCCCCCGTTGGGGGTCTGAATCTCCATCTTGTATTGGAATAATTTTGGGATAATATTGAACCAAATTTATTTTTACATTTTATTTTATTAAATATTTAAATTTGTCCCATAAATGGAGGAAAAAGTAATTCATATTTTGTGAGGTAACGATTGAAGTCAGAGGCCAAGTGGCAAAATTGTTAATAATTTGATTTCTTATTTTATCCCTACTCTCTGAAATTATTGAAATCGTCTTACATCCTAATTATTAAATGGTAAGATCGATCTTCTACAACTTCGTAAGTTTTGTATTGAATCTCTAACCGACAATTACTTGGCCAACTATCCTCATCTTTTCAAATTAATGTTCGACTTTCTCATCTTTTCAAATTAATGTTCGACTTTCTCCTACCAATGAAGTAGAATATTCAACGAAGAACTCAACATTGTCCAGACAACAAGAGACAACCAATTAAATATTAATCGTGATAGGATATGTTACAAAAATGTGCCTTTTTGAAAGTGTTATTACATGTGCATAAGGAAACGACAGGGTATTTTAATGATAGTGATAATTTTTGATACAATCTATTGAAATTTTACGGGTTTAACTTAAGATAAAATAATACGATTGTTAAACGAGTAATATAATATGATTAATAATTATGTCGAATTATGATTTATAATTATTCACACATGAACTAAATTTATAATATGATTATCTATTTGAATAATTATAACGTATTAAATTATAAATAATTTAATAAATTTATTTTATATATATATATATATATATTTAAAAAAATGTTATATTTATTATGTTTAAAAAAGTATTTACTTATGTTTAGAATAAAATTGATTAGTATTTGATTATATATTATTATAAATATTATAAAAATATATTACAATATACAGAAAAATATGTTAAATGAATGATACTATTACAATATATTTAATCGTTTAATAATAAAATTTTCAATTATTGGCACCATTATTAAATAGCTGATTTAAGTTGATTTCTATTTAACACAACACAAATAAATTACTTCACGCCAAGAATCCAATTCTCATTGATTCAACATTAAACAAACATTAAACAAGGGGAATTATATTTGGAGGGATACCCTTTAACATGTCCTCTTGATTAAATCATATATTTTTCTTCCTCCTCTCTTATCAATAAAATTAAATGATAATAATAATAATAATAATAACAGTGCGGCTGATATTTTTATTAAAATAAAATTTTCGTTCCAATCTCACTCACCTTCACGCGTAAACACAAATTAAAAACTAAAATTTTTCGTTAAAGTTAGTGAGAGTCAGAGAGGAAATCAATACCAACCAAATTCATCAATCACTGCATATAACCAATTGTTGAGAGGGAAAATGATGAGGAAAATATTCAACATAGTAATCAACCTTACAATAACCTTACACGTACACCTCTTTAAATATTTGTAATGGATAAAAAACAATATAATTTTCTACTATTTGTGAGATAAGTGTTTATGCCTAAAACATATACTATAATTAATTTGTGTGGTATGACTATGAGTAAGTGAAAGAGAAGGGAGCATGAGCATGTCCAATACATAGCCAAAACCGAAGGTCCGAGGTAGAGGTTCTCAAACCATTTAACCTTTTGGTCCTTCAGTCACACAAGTTTCTAACTATTTCTTGCTCAAATGAGTGTTCCATGCAAATTTTCAGGGGTAGCTTTCAGCGATATTCCTCGCCTGCAAGACATATGTAAAAGTGACGAGAACACTAATATCATATTAGGTTAACTTTTATTCAAGAAAGCAAATTAAACAACAACGCTTTCGGATCGAAAAAGCAGAAGAATTAAGAACTGTATATGAACTTTCAGAGAAAGATTTATTACCTTATTCTTAATATTTAGGGCAAATTTGTTTCCTATATCATAGCTATGGCCTCCTCCTTCATCATCTTCATTTCCCATTT
>JAXCLQ010000015.1:3057349-3071464 GCA_035584115.1 Cedrela odorata
TGTATGTATGTAAGTATAAACATTGTTTCTTTATACTATAAATTTGATGTGCCTTGTGATATCACTCTCTCTTTGGACAATTAACGTTAGGGTATGTATTATGTACTATAATTCATGCATTAATTTTGTAACAACTAGTACCTTCTCAATTTCAAAAATTTGTGTTATCACTTTGACAATTAATATTTTATAAAATTACTTAGAATTTAGATTTGAAATGTGTATGCCACAGCATCTATGGAGAAGGAGAACCACAAATCCTTAGTTCATAAAATAATTATCTTCATCTCGATTATAAAGTAATTGTAATGTTTTGAATTTTGAATTATTTTTTTAAGAAAATTGTTTTAATGGCAATTGCGAGATGCATTTGCAATACAACACTTAACAACTAAAATATTAAATGATTTAAAATAGAGTTGTAAATTGGGCAATTCCGGCCCATATAGGCACGAGCCCAGCCCGATTTTGTACAACCTATGCTAGGCCAGGCCCAGTTACACTGCTACTACTATTTATCACCGGGTCCTTTTTATCAGAGCAAAGAAATAGTAAACAAGAAAATGCCTTCTTCCTCTTAGAGACTCCACTCCTCTTCTGTCTTACAAAATGTTGTCGATATCGTTTCACTCCCATATAAATGCCGTTTTGAGACCCCCAACAACAGCAACTGTAAAATTGTCTTCGCAAAACCTTCTCCCTAAACCCTTCATCAAAACCTCAGTCATTCTCAGACCACAAACCTCGTGCTTAAAAGTAAGTCATTGCACAAGACAAGTCAGAGTCAAACTCTCTTCTTCGTCAGCTGCCGTTGATCCAATACTCGACCGGGAACCGCCGGCAGACGATTCTGGCTCTGATATTAGACCGGAAAAAGAGGTTAGAATGTATAAATATTATGCAGGATTGTTTTATGTCTGATTTTACAAATGGGATTTTTGTTTTGAGTTATTCTTCTTAAAGTTCTGTTTGATTTCCTAGAAAGTGGAGTAAAAGAAAAGAAAAGGAAAGAAACTGAAACTGAAAAACTAGTAGTATTATGTTGTTATTGTTGTAGTTCGCGAGAAAAGAAAGGATTTTTTAAGTGGGTTTTGTGAGCTTAGTAGCATGAGCTAGTTGGAGATTATACTTCTTATGTTAATGGGTTTACTTCTATCGATTGGGACTCCTTACTCATTAAAGCATTTCCCTTTTTTTTTTTTTTTTTTTTTTTTTTTTTGCTTGGGTCGATTTTGTTTTTGCCCATTGATATTTATATTTTCTCTTGATACATTAGAAGCTTAGAGTGGTTGTGAAGCCAAATGAGAAACCAAGGCTTGTATTGAAGTTCATTTGGATGCAAAATGACATTGGTATTGCACTCGACCAAATGATACCGGGGCATGGAACTATCCCTCTGAGCCCCTATTACTTTTGGCCGAGGAAAGACGCATGGGAAGAGCTCAAGGTTTTGCTCGAGAGCAAGCCCTGGATTTCACAGATGGAGAGAATTCACCTTCTCAATCAGGCTACCGATGTCATCAACTTGTGGCAAACAAGTGGTGGCAATTTGTAGTCGGGTTTGTTGTGTAAAATTTTGAATCTTGTTTACATAGTCTTATAATCTGATATATCTTGAAGGCCAGGTTTGTTGCATTACGAGATGTTGTGTTAGAATTCTGCTAATTCGTTGTACTGCATTTTTTGTCAAAATCAAATGGATGGTAAGTTTTTATGGTGTAAATTGTCAATGTTTTTGTTAGCTTTATCTTTAGTTTTCAGCATAATGTCAACATCAGTGCTGAGCTATTTGGTGTTTGATTTCTTATCAGAAAGCCTCTTGAATCTTGATTAGGGGTCAGTCAAATATGGATAACAGTTGCAAAGCATGACATTACCTTAAAATATCCCAATATTTATTTCCATCAGAAATATTTGTGTGCTGCTATATCTTAGGTTGAATAACTTTAGGAGGTAAAATGAAGAAATAGAACCAACTATAAACTCTTGCTAAGTAATACCTGAATCTGCATAAGTATGTTTAGGTAATGAATCAAAAATTTCCTTTTAAAGTCTGCGCTCATCTTGTCCTCATCGATAGTTGCTTCCTGTCTATATTTGAATACTGTGAATGTTATAGCCTTGCAAAATCTTTTGTGCTTGTCAGCTTAGTTCCTAGGATTATCGATCAATTTCAGTGAATCTATGGTGATTAACGTTTATTATCTATGTCCTTGTCTGAAGGATAGTGCTCATGAACTCCAATATATTCTGAATTATGTTGGTGTTCAATAGAGGCCAAGCTAGGCTTTTTATTAAAATCCAAGCTATCATGTGCTTAAAATGCCTTTATCTGGATCTGAACTTGATGCAGATACCCTGCCTTCCTTTCACCTCCTTCCAATCATTTGAGGTGAATCTTACTAATGTTTTTTTTTCTTTTTTTGGTCATTTCCACCTTTTGACTCTGAGCCAAAGTTGTCAGTAGGGTGTAATTCTAATTCTTTTATTTGAATCCTTGTCCGCCTCTACATATCTGAATTGGATGCTGTTCTGGTAGATGACTGGAACCGTCCTGGTCATCTGAGAGTCATTGTCTTGTGTTTCAGATCTTGAGAGCTCATTCGTAGCTGCCACATAAGCTGCTGATTCAAAAGCATTGTGAGCAGCAGCAGCAGCTAAATCTCTAGTTTGTTTCCTGACTTAAACTGATTCAGACAAGTTCTCGTTCAGGTTCCACACTCGAGGCAAATAATGGGGTACATCTTTGAGTTTAGGATCATTGAATGTAGCCGTAGATTTAGTAGGCTTTGGTTGCTTCTGGCCGACATCCTATTTCTCCTACAATCATCAAAGATGGTCATTTGGCAATGAAACACTAAGATTGTGTTTGATACAAATAGTCGTTGCAATGTAATATTCAAGTTTCCTCACCTTGACAGAAGCAAGAGCATCGTCCTCTATCTGCAGAGTGATACCTACCATCTCAATAGAAATTTCCTCGAGCACTTTCAATCTGTTTCCAAAGACTAAACTTGACAGAAGGGAATTCAATGATATTGTTTTCACTAATCATTCAACCATTTGCCTTTGGATTCACTCTGCATTCATTATGTAATTCCGCGGCACTAGCAGCAACCTCTGCATTTACCATGACTATTACTTATTTTGCAAAAGCTGAGAGGATTTTAGTGTATTTAAAAAATGGCACTATATTGATGAGAATGTTAATCTGAACCAGACTTTAGAAATAAACATTATATTGATGAAAAATAAAAGTAAATTATAGAAAAGGTTAATTTGATGAGAATGTTTATCTGAATCAGAATTTAAATTAATTTAAAATTATTATATTTTTTAAAGTGATCAATAAATATTTATTTTTACATATATTTATATTTGACAATGAGTAGTTTTACTTTGTAACACAGCAAAATTTATATGTTGCAAAGGTAACATTAATGTTCCAGTTTCTCTTGAACTGCAAACAATTTGTTAGTTCATTATCTTCTTGGCAGTGCCACTTCAGATGTTATATTTTTGGGGACAACAATGTAATCTTTGATATAGTCTAGTTGAAAGACTTCTGGATTTCTCAAGAATTATTTTTTATTTGTAGTATTAACAATTTGTTCTGGAAGATTGTTCTTCATTTGCTTGTTCTTAAAAATAATTACTCCTGGAAAACATGTGGCTGTTTTGTAATATGGTAAATAATAATCTGCATAAATAATGCATGACAATATAATGAGTACAAATGATTAGTTCTCCAATATTATGTTAATATCAGTGCTAAACTACTTGATCTTTTGATTATTTCTTATCAGAAAGCCTTGCGAATATTTGATCAAGGATCAATCGAATAAGGATAACACTTACAAAGCATGACCTTAAAATATCCCAAAATTTATTCTCCATCAGAAATCTTGGTCTGCAGCTACATCTTATAATAAATCAATTCGGATAAAAAATTTAAGAAATAGAACCAACTGTATACTCTTGCCAAGTAAAAACTGAATCTGCAAAATTATGTAGTAAAGAATTCTCAGACTCTCTGCACTCGTCGTGTCCTCGTTGATAGTTGCTTCCAGTCTATACTTGAATGCTGTGAATGTAATAGCTCTGCAAAATCTTTTGTGCTTGTCAGCTTAGTTTTCCCGTGATCATCCATCGATTTCAGTGAATCTGCTATTGGTGATTGATGGTTATTATCTGTGTCCTCGTCCGAAGGATATCGTTCATCAACTCCATTGTATTCTGAATATTGTTGGTGTTCGTTATCAAAATCGAAGTCATCGTGTTTTCTCCATGGTATGTTGCCCTGAGTCTTCCCTTTGTCGTTATTGACATCACCTGAAGCTACTTCATTTGTTACCTGTTCATTTCGGCTCCGTGAAACCTCTTCCTTTGTGCTTAAAATGCAGTTATCTGGATCTGAACTGGAAGCAGATAGTGCCGCTCCTCTCCCCACTTTCCTTTCACTCTCTTCCTGTTCTTTGAGGTGAATCTTATCATCTTTTTCTGCCATATCTTCACCTTCTGATTCTGAGCTAAAGTTGTCGGCAGGGAGGATTTTGTCAAACCCCATTCTACTATCCGGATCCTCATCTGATTCAATAACTGCAAACTCGTCACTATTTAGGTTAGGTGGCAAGGATCTATGAGAGTTGGATACTGTTCTTGGTCGATTACTGGAACCACCTTGGTCATCTGAGTCACTGTCTTGTGATTCAGATCTTGAGAGTTCAATTGCGGCTTTTGCAGCTGCGGCTGCATAAGCTGCTGATTCAAAAGCGTCGGGAGCAGCAGCAGCTACATCTTTATAGTTTTTCCTCGCTTTAATTGATTCAGATAAGTCCCCATCCAGGCTCCACATTTCAGGCAAATTACGGGCACCATCTTTGAGCTCAGGATCGTTACAGGTAGCTGGTTCAGTAGGCTTTGGTTGCTTCTGTTCAATTTCCAATTTCTCCTAAAATCATCAAAGATAGTCATTTAGCAATGAAGCACTAACATTGTGTTTGATGCAAATTGTTGTTGCAATGCAATATACAAGTTTCCTGACCTTGACAGAAGCAGGAATATCTTCCTCTATATGCAGAGCAATACCCATCTCCGTAGAAATTTCCTTAAGCACTTTCAATCTGTTTTCCAAGCTAGACTGTCGTGATGAAAACCTCTGTACATCTGGAAAAAGGCAAAGACAGAACTTGTCGGAAGGGAATTCAATAAAATTGTTTTCGCTAATCATTCAACTCTTTACCTTAGGATTCACTCTGCATTCATTGCGTAATTCCACAGCACGAGCAGCAAAATCGTTACCAAACGTCAACGTTAAAATCTCACGAATTTTCTGAACTTCTGGAAATTCCCGACATCTTGAAGATGCAAAGATCAAGCTCGATATTGCTTCCCTGAGCTCATCAGGGCATTCCCTACGCAAGCAATGAACATCCATGTACGTTCATATTTAATAAAACACAGAGAACAAATAGCAAAAGAGTTTAATATTATTGAAACTTGCAAACTTTAACCGGAACCAAGATTACTAACTTGTTCTTTTGAATACGCATAACTCTTTCAATCAGGAGATGGCAGTAGTCTTCTATCATAACAAGCACACCCAACATGTTCTGCTCCCTAATCACATACTCAACCTGGAAAAATAAAGATCCATATTCAAAAATTCAAAGAGGCAGACAAAACAGACAAAGGGAGAAAGAGAGATTAAGGAATTGAGTACTAACACTACCGAGAGCTCGTCCATGGTGGCCGAGGTGAAGGAGCTCAATAACATCAGACCTTGCCTGGGAATACCGAACCTGGCGTTGGTTCTTTAGGATGGCAATCCTTGAAATGGCAAGTTTAGTAAGAGTTTTGAACTTGGAGGTCCTGAAATTTCTTCCAAGCAGAGCATCCAGGTTTCTACCCATGTTCACTTTATGCTTTTCTTTCTTGCTTCTTGCTTCTTACTTGCTTGCTGCTGGTCTTAAACACCAGACGAAAAAGTCACCGGATGTTTTTACAAGCAACAAATGCTTTTATACAGATGAATACGGGATCCTGATCGGGTGCATGCGATGCTTTCAGGTTTTACCACGTGGGAAGTTAACATATTTACGCGTAAGTGCAGTCGTATTCTGTCTTGAATGGGTCAATTTTTGGTGGCTTATTTTGTTTAATGGAAGGAGAAACCAAGAGATTGATAAATTCTGCTCCAAGACCTTCTTCTTATTGTAAATAGCTACAAAATTGAGGAACGAGTGCTTATTCTTTGACCACAGAGAACGTCAAAGTAGGACAAATAGCCAGAGAAAGCAACAACCCGGAACTACCATTTCATGTCTCTTGAATTTGTGTTATTTTAATAACACAAGGAAATAAAATAATTTAGAAACAAAGCACCAATCCCCCCACCCCTGCATTTTATCATATATTTTTGGCTTGTATAATCTACAGGAATAATCTTGTTTAATTAATCATACATCAGTAAAACATTGGAACAGCCGCGTAGGCATTTAATATAGAGTGATTAACATGCTCAATGACAAATTTCTAAGTTACAAGAAGCTTTGATTGCCATGGCCGAAGACCGCAAGCATGAATGTAGCTAAAAGAAATATGGATTTCTTTTTCTCTTTCTTTTCCTTTAGAGCAAACAGAGATTGTCATTAATACGCATCTATTGGACGTGGAAGTTTATAGAGATTGTGGTTGTAGTTGATGTGCGTTTACTTAATTTTGAGAGTAAGACAGCTAAAATATTTATTAAAATAAAGTACTTTTACTTGATGTTTAAGAATTGTCCATTGGCTTATATACCAACAAGTGATTTCATTGAACAACAATTGTAAATTTAAAATCAAAACATCTTAGTTCTAAACTTTTCATTAATTAACTTCTCTCTTTTTCCCATTTCGACGATTAACGGTTGATCGACTACTTATTATGATGAATTAACTGTAAATTCATCAGTTAATTTTTAATGGTTTTGATTAACTACTTATTAGGATGAATTTACTGTAAATTAATTTGTTATAGATAATGAATATGTTGTTAAAATTTCATATGTATTAATTATAATTTAATCCGTCATATATATGCACTGATGTAAGTAAGTAATCCCATTTGTGGAATGAATTGTTTACTCTCTTTCAAAAGAAAAGATTGTAGAACAAGATGAAGGAATAATGTGAAAGTAAAGTAAAGAGAATGAGTGCGTGAAAGCATACCATATGCTTTTTGATATTTTATATGTATTGGTGATAATGGTCTTTTAATTTTTATCATAAGATTAAGCAAACACCCAAATCCATGAGTTAAAACTTATTCTTTAACCGATGAATAGATTTGTGAGTTTTAGTCAAATACTACATGATAACTGCTTGCAGCCAGTTCTGTAGTTATAATAATAAAAGACAGATTTGGAAACTTCAGAAGCTTTTACTTGAAGCATCAGCAAATTCACAGCTGTACTTTACCGTACACATCTGATTTGGAGCTGAAGAAGATGTGAACTTCAATGTTCTCGTATTAACCTTTTTTTTTTTTTTTTATTTAAAAGCACAAAGAATTAGAGAATAAGACAAGGGCGTCTTTAAAAATTACATTTTCTAAAATTTGGGAGAATATGAATTACAATAGACAAACTAAAGAAACGAGGGCAGCAGAGATGGAAGCCCAAAAAAAAAAAAAATCCAACACAGAATGACGCAAGAGTATAATATATAATCAACATTTTAAGAGAAACAACTAGATAAAATGTTATGGCGTCCAAGGATACACTAGGAACATGAACATCTTGACAAGTTTTCTCCAAAGACTCCACAGAACATGTAATCGGTATAAGACACTGTTTAACAACGGGAGTATAATAATATTCACCCAACATGAAAGAGAAAAAGTCAGAATCATAAAAAAGAAACTGAAGGTAAAGCATGGCGAAATAAGAAAGGCCCCATTTCCAATCAATCCTCAAACTCATGCATGTGATCTAAGAGATAGTTGGCTGCTAACTCCTCGTTCTTGTTGCATGCAAAGAACACCTCCAACACTACGGCACGATCGAAACCCATTGCTTCAAGCTGCAATTAAGAAACTTAAATTATAATTCATCTTAAATACGAGACATTTTGATCCGAGGTAGCACCCAGTACTGTAATCATAACCAATACTGACTACTACATCAGTTCAGCCAGCCAGAAATTTACAGAGTTTGATGAAAACTTAACATAAAATTAAGCATTGATAACATGTACGTCAACTTAAGAGGGGATATATACATACACGTTCAATTGCCTCTCGCTCCTCAGGGGTTACAGTCACAGCCTGTGGCATTGACGAGGCCAACTGACCCAGTATGTTCCTGAAAGTAACATAATCAAATCAGCATCATGTAGTCATCAATCAATCAAAAATAAAAGTACAAGCAATAGCACAGCAGATTTATCTCACCCCTCTCCTCCTTCAACAGGCTCATTTATCAAACGCAAGAAGTCCGACTGATGCTCTTGGATGAGCCGCATCAGTTGTGGATTTTGCTTTCCAAGCTCCTGTAGCATAGGCTGTAATACAGAACAATGTTACGAGTCTTTTAAAAAAAAAGGTGAGATATGACATAACCAGTCTACCAACAAAAAGGAGAAGTGAATGTGCAAGACATAATGTTCCTATAAGAAAAGACATAACAGGCACCTGCAAAATTTGGGGATTCGCTTGTACCATAGCACGCAAGGCTTGGAACTGAAATAAAAAGAGTAAAAGAAACTGAGAAAACCTCAAGCAAATAATCAACAAAATGGCACGCAGGTAAAATATTATTGATACCTGATGACTGTTGCGTAGGAAGTCCAAGTTACCTGCACCAGCATTTGAACCCATATTTGGAAGACCCTGCTTCCAGAAGAATAAATTAAAAAATCATCACTCAACTCCATAACAAGGTTCAATCTTGTGATCAGAAATACAGGTATACCTGTGGAAAAAGATCCAGTGGGTTTGCATTAGGACCACTGGTAGGTGTAGGTGCTAAAGGTTGTTGAGCCTGAACTGGCGGATTTCCTGCCTGCCCACTAGCAGGAGCACGAGCAACTGGTGGAACTGTAGGTTGCTCAGGTATGCCCTGACACATCAGTTCTCACGTTAAATTGATTAAGACATAGCAATAGAGTACATTTACAGCCAACTTAACTTTGAGAATTCAAGTGACAAGCTCATCTTCTTTTACAATTTAACCCTCCAATTTCACACTGTATTTTTCTCATCACATCACTATTCAGGTTCATAGAAATTCTATTCAAAGAAAAAGGGGAACTGCACAAGAAGTCAAAGTATCGTCCCTACATCAACATCAGGTTATAATATATATCTTTCTATTTCATGGGTAACCTCAATGAAATGAGGATTTAAAGAGAATTTCATTTTTATACATAGTACATAAATGTAAAACCAAATTTCTACCCAACATATCACCCCAAGAGATCAAAATTTTTGATAGTAGTAAAGATTATAGTGTTTTGAACTGTTTGTAGCTAATTGGCGGCATAAACCAAACTAAACAAATTCCAAGCAATTTTTTTTTTTTTTCATATTCAATATTGAGAAAAATATTTAAGTTCAACATCACATACTATGACCAACAGGTACACAATGGTAAGTAGTGAACAAATGAAACAACCAAAAACTAGGTAAGGACTTACAGAATACAGGTATTCAACAGCTCTTTCAGGGTTGTTATATGCAGCACGTAAAGCACGTACAACAGTTTCCCGATCCCAGCTCCCTCCACCCATATCAAGGATCTGTTGAACAGTAGCTTCTAAATTACTTCCTGCAACAAGATTTGATGCAGCTTGGCCATACACATCTGATGAACTGCTTCAACCCAAAGGATACAACAATAAACTTCACAATGATTATGTAAAAAGTAAGACTAAAACATAATTTAAACATTGCAATATGACAATCTATTTTTCTGAGATTTAAAAAGGATACTTACGAAAGTGGAGGAGCAGCAGCAGGAGCAGATTCAGTGACAGACTGTGCCCTGCAAAGTTTTAAAAAAGAAGAGAGAAAGGGAGAGAAGACAGATGAGCAAAAAAATAACCAATATGACATGAAGTGCTTTCCAGTTTCAAAGCAAGAAAAAAAATACCAACTCATATTTCAGCAAATAATACAAGAATATCAGGAAGTAAAAGAAAAAAAAAGGAGCATATCCAAACTCACGGTGTCACAGTTGGTGCAGGAGTTTGAGGTGTAGCTGATGGTTGTGTTGAGGTAGGAGGCAAAGAACTCGCAGTTTGGGCCTACATAGATGTGTAGCTCAACCATATGAACTTTCAAATGCAAACAGGAATCCCATTTATTCATATAAAATTTCAAACATTATATAGAGGCTCCATCATGTCATATTGCCAGAGGTAACATTTTGAATGTACCAATATGCCGTTATTTTTCTTACTATTGTAGGCATTCAGGCCCTAACTGAAGATCTATAATTGTAATGACAAGTAACAAATATGCTTAGCATGATGTATTCTGGATGATATTCTTATAGTTCAATGAAAATAGATTGGAAGTCTGCAGCACCAATTAGCAACACATCCATTCACAGAAGATAGTACATTGATGGTATTTTCGTCTTCATAAGTGGATGTAACCAACAAACTAATAGAGAGCATTCTTGACTACAATTGAAGAAAAACACCATTGCTACCCAAGGAAAAACAATATTCTGATAATTTAACCAAGTAAAACCAGACTTAAAAAGAATAATAACCAGGACCCAAATCCCTTCCTTTTTCTCTTTGGACTTAATTTAAGAACCCAATACGTGCATGCTTTACAGCAGAACTAGCATTGATCACTCTGTATCTAGTAGTCAATTTTCTGTCTCTCAGTTTTACACGTCTAGCACCTGTTATTTTAATGCATGACTTCTAGCATATTTGTGTTTTGGTTTAAGCAACCATGAACCATCTCACTGGCTAATACATAAATGAACAAAGAGGGGAAAATTAGTTACAACTAAACATATTCAAAGAATGTTCAAAAAGCTAGGCAGTTAAGCAGAATATAAAATGCAGTAAATCTTTTAATGCAAACAAAATTTAGAGACTAATCTGCATGCCAGTGAGGCAGTTGATCCTAAACTTCATAAGGTAATGTGATTTTGAACATAATAAATATTGAGATAAACCATAATGATCACAATGCAAATGCTAACAGAAATGGAGAAAGATGAATGTAAACTACATTTATTGCAATTACCTGATTTACTGGTGCAGCAGAAGCAGTTGAGGCTCCACTTGATGAAACCTTAGTCTACGATTGTTTCAGCAAGAATAAATCAGAACATTCTTTCAACAAATCGCCATGCTTATGTCTCTTAAACAAGATGGCTAAGAAAGAAAATTACAAAAGAGCCAAAATCTAGCTGTAATACATTATTTAATGGTAATTCGTTTTCAAATGATTAGATAGGAAAAAACTTATCAGAAAAATGATTAAATAAGAAATATATCCAAGACAGTATCACATTCTCATGACAACATTGCTAAAAAGGGACTTCCACATAATAATTAACTGTTGTAATAATAACCTGAAAAGCACTCTGAAAGAGACTACAATTCGAACAAATAAAATGCCTAAGATAATTTTTAAAAAATAAATAAAGGGAAGGCTGGTCTTTCTAGCAAATTTATTTTTAGAAACTAGGAGGACATAAACCATTGAACAAAATTTTGCATGTCCAATTGCATAAAGTCCATGTGAATCATATTTAGTTCTTTTAAACAGCATATATATAAATATGGTTCCACCACACCTTCCCTTCAATTCAACTTTAAAATCAGTAGAAAGATAGTGTCTAAAGGGTCCAGCCAAACTTACCTTTGTCAACATGACAACAACAAAACTGTTTTCAGCAACTTTGTTTTCTTCTAGGGTTGTGTCATCCCTAATAACTTTTCCCTGATGAATAAGCATCTGCTGGGCAGCTGGGTAAACATCCGAACCTTGTACATTCTCAATATTTTTCTTGACATCAGCGACCTGAAGAGATAAAAAAGTAATTTGTAATAACTGTTTCTAGAAGAGGTATTGCACTTAACAGTACACAAATGCTTGGACAAAATTTCCTATTTCCAGAAAGTGCACTTGAGAAATATGATTTACAAATTTATGAATCAACTACCAATCAGTAATCATCATTCACTTAACATGCAAATTTAAGACCCACGTACAAGACAAACAAGCCAGTGAAAAAAAAAAAAGAAAAATAATAAAACCAGATGACACTACCCAGTCACAGGACAATAATCAAGTCTGTAAACAACAATCAATACTTACATAACCTTAAAACCAATCTTTCGAAAAGTAAAAATAATAATAATAATAATAATAAATAAATCAAATAAGACTATTCAGAGAGAAAACAAACTGGAAAATTGCAGATATACACATATAAAGAATAGCACAATGACTGTTAAAATTTATAAACAATGAATTCATTCTGACCAACATTACATTAAATTCCAGCCATATCTGAGTCGGCGACATTGGAATCTTCAAATTTACAAACCATTTCTAAACAGACATAAAATCCAGCAAAAAAATAGTAAAAGAGCCAAGAAACATGCAATGTCCACTTTCTAGTGCAGCTAAGTAACAAGCAAGAAATTTATAAAGAATGTTGAGTTAGAAAATGCTTTTTTTTAATGGGTTTTAAACGGTAATGGCCCAATTATATTTTTAGCCCTAGCAAAAATTTTCTTATATTTGGGACCAAAAATACACTATTCAGACAATTTTACCCTAGACTCTTTCTTTTTCTTACATTTGGCTTCCGTGATAAAATTTCATCAAGAGAAGATGAATTTCATTAAAGAGATAATGAAATTCATCGAGATAAGATAAAATTTTATCGAGAGAAAATGAACTTTATAACTAACTCTCTCAATGAAATTCATGAAATTTCATATTCCTTCAATAAAATTTATATTCTCTTGATGAAATATCATCTTCCATCAATGAAATTCATCTTCTCTTGATGAAACTTCATATTCCATAGATGAAATTCATCTTCCTTCAATGAAATTTATCTTTCTTAAATAAAATTCATCTTTCTTTGAGATGAATTTCACATTCCCTCACGATGAACACCTTCTTCATCATTGATTCACTCTCTAAATTCTATAAATTCAGATAAGAAATCATAGTCAAATCAAATAAATTGACACTCAATCACCCCTAAACTAGTTTTTAACCATTTCTCAAAGATTCACTAACCATTTCTCAAAATCTACATAAAAAAATTTTTGTCCGAAAAACATATATTTGGCCCCAAATATAAGACTTTATAAACTTGGGCCACAAATAAAAATGCGCCTAAAGTTTAGGCTATTTCTATCAAAAACCCAAAAATTGTGTGAGTAAACGTTATAGAATATCATTGTCAAATCAAATATATCCAGGATTAGGCATCTGCACCGTGCTGGCTTGATACCAGTCCCTGGGTCCACGTCACATTCACAGTATCTATTAGTGAACACAAAGCGCAAGCGGCAAACAGTCTTACTGATCATTAGAGAATCAAGAGATCTTCTAGTTTATATAAGGACACAAATCCAACAGAAAAAAAATTCGTTTGATAAAAAAAAAACAAGTGAATCAAACTCTATACGTTAAACATCATATTGAACAGCACAAAGACCTAACAGTATCCAAATTAACGCAGTCAATGCACAAATTCGCACGAAATCTGAATAACTATAGCAGTTAATCATTTCAATTACTAGAATAAATGACATATATCTAAAACTACACTCATGAAACATCACTAGAACTAGAAGAGAACCAAAAATACTGCCAAAATAAAACCCTAATTGCATGTATAAAATCTGTTGCTATATTATTCGAACAAAACGACGCGAAAAACCGAGTTTCTATGATAATTAATCGACTGAAAGAGAAAGATTGATACTTTGTCTTCGGGCTTCACTTCGATCTCAAAGTGAGTTCCCTTCAAAGTCTTCACGAACACCTTCATCTTCTCCCAAACTTACTCGCTCGAACAGTCTCCGATTCTCCGGCGACTTATCCGGTTTCCGGTCACCGCCGGCGATCACTTTCACT
>JAXCLQ010000015.1:3092873-3171635 GCA_035584115.1 Cedrela odorata
GAATTCGATGCTTTAGTGCACGAATTGAGTTCTGATAAGTAATGTACCACTACGTATATATATATATATATATATATTTTAAAAAAATTTACATATACTGAAAGAGATAGAGATGAAACAATAACGATTAAAATACAAAGCAGTCATAAATAATTAATTAATCAAAAATCAAAAGAACCACCCATGGTGATTTGCTTTTTGGCTAAAAAAGGAATTAATGAGCCACAAAGTTGTTATTATATAGGTCAAATTGGCATTTAAACAATGAAGTCTTCAATCTTAAAGGGAGCTGTTTAGATAAGCTTTAGATGCTGTCGAAAAGAACTTCTTTACTTCAGTGCTTCATAACACTTAATATATATATATATATATATATACACACACTCACACACACACTCAAGTAATCATAGTATTATTCTCCTATCTTTTCCATCAATTCAATTGATTTTTAAAATATGAAAATTTGACAACTTGTTTTATATTGAACAAGCTGAGTAGGGTCAAGGCAGGGACCCATCTTATATATATATATATATATATATATTTGCCCTAATCAGCCACCCATCATCTGCTTACACCTATCTGTGATTGATTCTTCTGCTCCTTCCACTACTGCAATTTCTTCTCTCTTTTCTTTTTCCCTCTCAAGATCAACCCGCCGTTAATATTTATTTATTCATTTCTATACACTTCACTGTCTGTCACTGTTGTCTATTTTACACTAGCTACGAGAAATTTCTGTACCCCGCAAGCTCTTTTATTTTATGGGGCGTGCAAAATTGCAAATGCATGCCTCTCGGTTAGGTACAATATCTTTTGTTCGTGACCTCCTGTATATTATAAATATTTCTCGTCTTTGGTTTGAATTTTGAGAAGATGAACGAAAAGAAAATAGAGAAAAATGATCCGGTTGCTAAAAAATTAATGTTTTGTTTGGGGTTACAGTGTTTATACTATAATTTAAAAATAAATTTGAAAAAAATATTTGATAACATTATTTTTAGGAAGATTTACTCTCTTTTTTTTTTATTAATATTTAACATATAGTACTGTTATCTAAAGAGAAAAATCATTAAACTCGTTAAAAATTAATGTTTTGTTTGAAATTATAGTGTTTTAAATATAATTTAAGAGTAAAGTTAAATATATAAATATATATATTTGATAACACAAACTTTTAGTGGATTTACTCATTTTTTTTTCATAATTAATATTTAACTTATAATACTTTGATCTATAGAAGAAAGTTATTTAGTTGTTTAAAGATTAATGTTTTGTTTGAGATTGTGGCGTTTCTAATGCAATTTGAAAATAAAGTTGAAAAAATATTTGATAACAATAATTTTTAGTAGTATATAAAAAGTCACTATACTTTAATAGCAAATGAAGTCTAAATCGACCTCTCATTATTTTGTGCTATGCTATTGGTGTTTCTCTTATAGTTTTTGAAATTTAGGATATGTTTATAATTGTTGTATTTCTACTAAATTTTAAAAACAGATAAAATTTATTTTTATTAAGTAATTAATACTTATCATCTGTCTATTCATTCATATTTGACAACTAATATTTTTATTCTATAATTATTTTGGATTAAAAACTATAAACACCATGAATCTAAATATACCCTTAAATTGAATTAGGAGTAGAGTTAACCAAAATTTTCAGAAAAGGCAAAACATATGCATGAGTATAATTTTAGTTAATATATGTACAACTAACTCTATTTCAAATATACACCCTTAAATTGTGGTTAATTATGCTCCTAATTCAATTTAAAATTAAGGTGTTACGACTTAATAATTAGGATTATTATGTAATAAATAAGTGAGTAACTGGTAGATAAATCCTATTTTTTTAGGTAAAAATGATTGTTTTTTTTTACCATGCACTGGAATATATTCGATGTTATTATACTCTTAATTGGTTTTGAAAATATAATAATTGAATAATTTGCTGATTACTAATAAAAAGGAACATCTCTACTTTATTTTATTTAGTGTCTGTTGTGCTTTTATATTTATATTTAATAATTTTATTTAACAACAACCATCTTTAATATCAATTCATTCCAATCACTAAATTGTCGGCACGGCACGTTGTGCGATGCATGTGAAGTGTGAAAAATGTTGTGACCAGTATGAAATGTGAAAATTTTAACAACCCCCTTAAAAGATTAGGACTATTTTTGTGTGATACATGTGAAGTATGAAAAATGTTGTGACCAATATGAAATGGCAGCTGAAAATATGGACAATTATGAAGAAAAATCCCAAAATGAAGGACTTTAGGAAAAAAGAAAGGACGAGGAATAATCAACCATTTGAAAGTATGAAGCACATTTTTCTACCTCATGATGAGTATTGAATTAATCGTTTTACTTTAACTTTATGGTTGACAATAGACACTACCAAGCACAAAACATAAATCCCATAGCTAGAGGTGTAGTAATTCTTAGTTTATAATTACATAATAAAATTAAACAAATTGACAATAGACACTACCAAGCTTAAATTGTCAATCACCATTCATTTTCCAAGGTGATGAAAGTTACTTGTGTCAAAAAAGTAATTAGTAGAAAATACTGATAAATTCATAAAATAACATTACAGAAGACAAACCAACTTAGGGATCAAGATAACAATGGCTGAATGTAGTCGTTGGGAGCCATATATACTTGAGGTGTCTGTGCGAGTATATATAATGTATGAATTGTAGGGACTCTTGTTTTCTGTACAACACAGGGAAATAAAAATATAGATATATGATGAAAGGAACACTTTTTTGGGGGCACAAACACCCAAAAATATATAAAGAGATTATCCTATGATCATGATTTATGATTAGACGTAAATCTTTATATTGTATTCTCTTCTCTCCCTCCTCTTGCACGAATGGGTATTATGATCGGTGGCCGAAAAGTTTATTTTATTTTTATAATAAGACACAACACAAAAGAAGAAAGAAAGAAAGAAAGAGAGACCTAAAGCTTAATTAGGAGAAGAGTCAAAGCAAGATAATGAATGACCATCTTTTCAAGACCCCATATTAATTAATTAAGCACTTAATATAATATTTTTAATTAATTAAAATAATCTAAAAAATAGTTATAATATTAGATTTTCAAATTATATATGCTCCACCACCACCACTTCCACCAGACCATCATCGTCAACTTCTCATCTCCTTCCCACTCTCTTCTTCACCAGCCATTAATTTTTTATTTATTATAATCTAATAGAAGAAGGAAACATGATTATAGAAAATGACTTCTTCTTCTTCTAAAAAGGTGTGACTAAGTTTTCTGAGATTAGTCTAATCGTAATCATCCTCATTTGTTAGATATGTGTACAGGTCAAGTGGCTAACTATTATTGCATACTTTTATATCTATGAGATGCCTAATTTGACCCCTCTTCTCCTAACTCCTGGCACTTTCTTTTCACAATTGGAGATTTCAAAATTATGGGTTAGGCTACATTTTTTTTTTTTAATATCATATCGACATGAAAGAGTAATTGTATTTTATGAAGTAAAACTCTTATTAGGTTAAAACTTTTTCATCATTTTACCAAAGAACTGAAGAAGAAGGAATTGGATGTAGTCAACGGAGTCTTGGAGTTAGGTTAGCATTAGCATGCAAGTTGGGAAAATGTAGGTAACTATGCTCTACAGTTTGAAACTTTTGGGACTTCTATCCGAAATTCATGCTAAGATATGCATTCATATTAAGTCATGAGATTGAGATTTTTTATGAGACCAAACTTTTACTTTAAGGAAATAAAGTTATACTTTTTTGCATTCACAAGGTTTGAAATTTTATATTAAAGTGAGAGATATTTAACTTTCAATTTAAGACTTAAGATTATTTTTCAATGTATATGTATATCTTCATTTTAACTTTGATAGTTATGATAACTAGTATGAAGATTGAAGAGTTTCCCTTCATATTATTTAAGGCTTATTAAAAAATTTATCTAACTTTCATTCTATACCCTTAGGGCAATTTTTTAACAACACAACATTTTCGTGGCTTAACTGTACTATATATATTCAAATGTGAGAAACAGAAACCTGGAAATTGATTTGCATGAACAAGACTACCATAAAAATGGTATGGCGGCCACCACTTATTTTTTATTAAAAAAGAAAAAAAGAAAGCGAGCCGTATTCTGATTAGTAAATCTATACATGTGAAACAAAATCAACCCATTAATTCAAAAAAAAAAAAAAATCTTCCGGTAAAATCTTACAGCTAGAGACAATGAATTAATTGTAAAGATTTTGTCTCGTTGTATACTTTTAAAGAGAAATCTAAAATGCATAATATCTCTTTGGACTGATGTGCAAGGAAGATCCTACCAGTATCACCGCCGACCAATCTGCTAAATCTAAAAGATTTCTCCTGGAAAAAGTTAAGATTTTCTTTCGACTCAGGAAACTCTTTAGATTGAGATTAAGAATAAACTTGTTGATAAAAATAATGGAAGAATTAAAAGTGCAAACATAATCGTGACGTAGATTTCATTAACTTGTAATTGATATTTAATACCATCCTCCAACTGTTTATGTTAGGTTTAATTCGGTTTGCTGCAGATATATATTGAATCTGAAAATTATTACTGTTAGCACTCACGTGTAATTAATTTAACAACTTGTCTGCTCTTGGCCTGTGAAATCCTCTAGATCCATTATTAACACATTAAAAAGAAAAAGAAAATAAAAATAATAAGCAGATTATGAGAACTCATTAATACATATGTATAACCCAGATTAATATATATATATATATATAACATTCAAAATTCCTCATTGAATTATTCTCCAAATAATGAGCGTAGTCACTGACATACATGGGCATGTGTGGCTCTGCCTGGCTTGGATTATAAATGGAGAAAGAATCGCGCACTCGTATATTGGAAGCAACTGTAAACTTTGTTGGTGATAGGCACTACAAACTGTATCGTTTAAAATATTTCTTAAAACCTGAAGAAAGATAAAACGAAATATTCCATTTCCATTTCCTTGTATATATAATTTGGTTGGAGAAATTATTATCAATGCAAAGACGATTCGCCAATATTACAAATCTGTAAGTATATATCACTGCAGGGTGTGGAGTACTGAGTGCATGGTGACTTGTAAGAGCAATTAGTATAGTTTCCCTTTTGACATTAAATTGATAAATAAAAACCATATCATGCAAGTTTTGCCGACGATTTGATAAATCTTTTTCATGGATTCTTGAATATTCCTAGTTATTGTGCGCATACACAAATGAATTTAGGATCACTACTTACTTCCAATAGCTAGAAGAATCACACAAGTATATTACATTCACAATCAACTTCCAACCTAAACTTAGTATGGATCAACGTCCAAAATCAATTGCTATGAGTGTTAAATTCGTAGTGTCAACCGTATAAGCAGGCGCGGAGTCAGAAATAAAAATTTTAGAGGACTAAAATGTTAAAAAAGCAAAGTTTTTTAGACAATGTTTTTCAAAAATAAAAAAATAAAAACTGCCGAGTTAAATGCTTATTTTTCAAAGTTAAGAATTAAAGTGTTAACAAACTAAAATTGACAGACCAAATTTTTGAGAGTAAAGCTACAAATTATGTGTTAAAAACAAACATTTTAAAGTTGAAGGGGTCAAAGTGTAAATAAATATAATTATTTGATCTAAATTATCTATATTTTATATCTGAATCTAAATATTTTTTGTGGGGCTTGGAATTGGAGGTCAGGCTGCGCCACCGAGTAGGAGTACCGGTGGTAATAATAAAATATTTTAAAATAGTTGGAATCTTAATTTATACGATTAATATTACTTTTCTAATAAGTAATCAAGTAATCGCAAAGAAAACCAGTAAGCATAATAAATGGTTTATGGTTGACTTACGCACTCAAGCTGTATATGGTTGATTTTCATGGTGATTGATAAGACAAGACATTCAAAGAAGAAGAAAAAAAAAGTCAAAAGAGCAAATGGTTGATAATGTGGAACAATAATATATATATATATATATATATCCAGGTGATTACAATGATGCTCAGCTAAGAAAATAATGAAGCCATATATGCTGGGTGTGGAGGAGCATGATTACTTAGTGTTGTATTTCTGATACAAGTTTAAGATTCAACAAGACAGTACAACTGCTGCAAGAATAAGATGAGCACTTAGGAAAACAAATTCGAAGGGAATTAACCACTATTTTGACCTTAGCAAGTGATGGCTACAATTCCTAGTGTCACAAACTTGGGTTTCATTTCACATATGGGGTGTGTGGAAAAGCAACAGAGAAACCAATGAGATTTCTTGTGGTTCTAAACGCAATCTAGTTATTTGCATAACAATTTTGTACAACTTAATGACATTATCTGAAATATTTTTGGATACTTGACAAACAAACTGATGCCCACAGGAATTCTAAGACACAAGTGAAATGCTGACAGCAAGCTCACCAGTTACAGTTAATTACAACTTTATTCTGTGCTTTGCTATTGCGTAAATGAAGTGCAATCCAACAAGAGTTTCTAGTCTACCAATGAAGATTCAAGATAATATTGTAACAAAAACATACCCAAATTTGAAGTCAGCAAAAGCCTAATTTTTTTTCAAAAAAAAATTAGAACTCTAATAGCATGGCTCAAAATTTGCAAATGCTAAATCGACAAATGGAATATGGTGATACTTGCTGTTGTGATGTAAGGGTTTAATTTGCAACACATTTGTGGTTTGTGGATGACAAATTGTAATGGTAGTTTTTCATGGAAAATTGAGTTGGGTAAATAAAGGAAAACAAGATGAGTATTTGAACAGAAGTCTCCACCAACCACAATTCCTTTGACAAGTGGGACTCAAGTGGGAAAAGCACTTCTCTTGTCGAGGATGAGAAATGAAATTATTTTAAGAATTATAGGCTTTTTATCCATCTCAGTATATTGCTATTGCATGTATATTATATGTATGGTATAGACCTTAAATCTTGTACTTTTTCTGTACCATTTGCAAAATTTGCTTAATGTCATGTCAACTATTGGACTTTACTGGATTGCAAAAAGTGCTTCTAGATGGCTTAATTACAAAAAGTTGTAGGTTAGACACAACTTGGCCGCATGGTTTTTTGAATTTTTACATTCAAACACACTCGTACGCTTTACACCTTTCAATCCATAAGTTAAACCAAACCAAATAATTGGGCTCAGGAGTGGACAAGTGAGTGAGCAGTTAGCAAACATAAATTGTCAAATAGAAGTTGTTGATGCAGCAAAAATCCTTCTAGGTACTTTATGCACCAATATCGGTCTTCTTCTTTTGCTTTGGACGTCGTTCAACCTGAGACCACAACAAAATCTATCTAAGGGTATAAAAGCTGATAATTCGGCAAAAATTCTCCGATATTTAAGTCAGGGTTTTACTTTTTAGATGTTTGAAAAAGAAGAAATAGGATAAAAATAATATCAACTTATGCAAAACTTGCCCAAGAGTTTTTTATGCGTACCTGGTTGCTCTTAAGCTTCATTTTATATGTCACTTTTTGTTAAGTCTCTCAAACTAAGTAGGATTTTACAGAATCTGAAAATAATAATCCCAAATGTATTTAGATTCCGAGGATCACAAAGATTCAACTTTAAAAGCATCGGTCTTCAAGAAATTGTGGGGTCTTGAGCTTTTTTTGCATATATCTACTAGACCATAGATCTTTATTATGGAATGAGCCCTACTTGCAGAATATATCTACCAGGCTATGAATTATTATTATGAAATGATTCGAAAAAAAAATTTGAAAGAAAATAAATAATTCATTAGCACGTAACTACTGAGAGGTATCATAAGTTTTTGCTTGAAATCTCTTCATTTACCTGAAACGAACTCAGACTGTATTGTATATCTAAGATCTCTACCATGTTGCACCCAAGACCTTCATAGGTGGAGGAGGTCTCGGAATTGATACCCGAGCCCGAGGCCTTTTATCTGAGCCTGAGAGGTCTCTACCCTTACTATACCAGAGATCTTTGTTACCCTATGGTTAGGGTCCTCTGGGCTTAAGCCAATCTTGAATTTCTTCCATCCTTTGCAAGACTTCAGGTTAGGTTCTGTATCACCTACTCTAAGGCCTAAGGCTTATTAGGCTTTACCTATACCCTAAATCGTTTCCCCAAGCATCAAGCCCTCTAGTTTTAGTCAAAAAGTAATTGTTTGACAAAAACTAAAAGTTGTCACTTAAAAAAACTTGTTCATATGCAAACTTTAAATGTTCAACTCAAATTTTGCAAGCTTACATCCATGTGTCTACCTTCAATTAGATTACCAGGCGACATCGCTTCGGGTCCCAAAGAATTTCCTTTGCCCTTATGATTACCGCTTCCTTTTCGTATCCCGATAATTGCCTTTTAACCTTTCATCCCACATGATTTTATCTCATTCCTTCATCTTCTTTTTGTATCAACGATTGAGGTTCCCCATTCTCCTAAATACCTTTTCCTGCTTCTTCACTGCCTTTATTTATATTTTCTTTGCATTCAGACTTTTCTTAGACTCTCTATTGCAATAGAAGAACTCAGAAAAACAAATTCTAAGTTCAATCAATTTATAGCCATTGTTTTTAAGAGCAGTAGTAATTGATTTAAAGCAAAAAAGATTTTAGATTTTGTATTCATCTTTAGTTCCATCTTCATTCTAAACTACAAGTTTTAACTTGCTTTACCAGAGCCATTTTTATTCTAAATTGTAACTTCTTTCTCACTGCACCATTATCGCTTTCATTCTAAACTATAACCCTATTCTCATTATAGACAGCCTTGTCAAGAACAAGACTTTTCGCTAATCTTAGGCGATCATTTATAGGAATGGTAATTTTGCCTGCAAATCCGCTCTTTATGGTACGGGTTTGGTATGCATTTTACCAGGTTTGGGAAGAATTTGGTAAATAAATTTAAAACCCATAACAAGTTTGAGAAAGATATGGGTACGAATAAATATCCGCAGATAAATTCATGGGTATATCCGCATATATATATTTTTTAAACTACTAAAACAACGTCTTTTTGATATTAATATCATTATTTTTTTTGTTTACATCTATTTTTATATATTTGTCTATTATACTATCTCATTGTCAATTATTTTTTAGATATTTTTATTTTATAACAATCATTTTCTACAATACATATTTATTTATTTCCTTTAATTATTAAATTATATATAAAAACTATTAAATTAAATTATTTAATTTAAGTTGGAGATATTAATTTTGAGCTATTAATGCATGTTATTTAATGATAGATAAAAAATAAAGAGTTGATAACATTAAATATTATTTACTAACTTTGAATTTTAAATTTGCATAAATCAAGATTCCAAAATTAATATCTCAAACTTTCTTTTATTTATCATTATTAATTCATAGATTTCTCTAACTTTATGTGAGTGATATATTTTATTTTGAATTAATACCGAAAATCATATTAAAAACCTACTAAAAATTGGCGGATATCCGCGTGGGTTTGGTAAATGTTAAATACCCGTTTAAGTGGGTTTGGTAATAAATTAGCAAACCCGCTGCAAGGTTGGTATGGGTATGATATTAAATTTTTTTTATGGATGCGGATGCGGGTTTGGAGATATCTATCCTAAACCCGATCTGCTGCTATCCCTAATCATTCATTGTCTAAGTTACACCACTATTTCAATAAAAATCGGTAAGTCTTCGAATTCTTCAAGTTTTTTCTTTTCATCGGCTTTTGGTACTTTTATTATTTGAGATAAATATTAGGTAGCTTTCTAGAGTTAGAGACCGTGGGTGAAATTTCATGAGTTATTGATGATCCTGAGTAGTTCTTGATATTTATTTTTTTCTTCTTGTGAACATAAATGAGTTATGTTTCAAGTGATAACGAGATTACTTCCAGGAGAAACAACTCTAAGGAAGAGCTAGCCACCGTCTTTACTCCTCCTCCTATCCCTAAGGCAAGAGAACAAACAACACCTTTTACAGTGGACTGGTTTCCTTCCACCATCACAGAATCGACTTAGAAACTTATACTCGTTTCTACAATATTCCTGAGGGAATTTATCTTAGGGCTTTTGAGGTGAATGAACTCCTTAGTTACCCTCTTATGGTGAAATCTCTTTTAATGAAGAACTATTTCACCTTGGGGTCAAACTACTACTTCAGAGCTATTTTATCAGGATTTTTGAATCATTTAAGATTACTCCTTACCAATTGAACCTCAATAATTAGAGAACTTGGTCAGGTATGTTCATTTTGTAGAGTCAAATCTCAAATTTTATTCTCACAATCGAAGTGATTGAATATATATACTTACTAAAGAGGAACTCTGTAAAGAATCCTAGGTGGTTCTATTTTTAGGTTCGACCTAGAAAATGCATTCCTATCAAGGGTAATCTATCTAGCAATAAGGATTGGAAGAATAAATGGTTCTTTGTTGGTGGTAATTGGAATTCCGACAATAACACCCAGGTGCCCAGATTATTTGGGGATGCAATCACCTAGAGTGATTTACCTAAGCTTCGTGCTCGAAATTTAGAGATGGTTGAGATGGCTAGTTCCTCAGCATCCAGCCAAAGGTCTCTCATTTTTTATGTAGACCTAATCTCATTAGGCTTTGTAAATTTTTGTGTTTCTAAGGGCCAATATGTTGGCCCAGTTAGCAACACCCAAGAGGGAGATGAATTGGGTTTTTAAAATATATCAATTAAAAACGTATGCAATGCAGTGCAATAATAAAATAGTAATTAGAGAAAGAGATACAAACACAGTTTTATTGTGGTTCGGCAAATCTTGACCTACGTCCACTCTCTCGGATACAAATCACTTCTTCCGAGGTTCAACTAATTTCTTGTTTTGACGGGACAAAAAACACTTGATACAATCCTTCTAAGGTGAAGGGTAACCTTACAACTTTTTTTCTACGAGTGAAGATAACCCAAGGTGATCTTCTTTAGTACTGGTGAAGATGTACCCAATACCAAGTTATAAATGTATATTGTATTTTTGCTCTCACACTAGAGTAGATATTTCAATAAGCTCTCACAAGAAAATTTCTCTCACACAAGATTTGAAAGATTTATAGTAGAGAGAGAAAGATTACTATTTACGTATATCAATGTTATTCAAGGATTTCTTGTTGATATTGATTGCAAGTGATTGTTATTTATCTCTTCACTATGTATCTTCTATTTATGTTTATCCTTTGTGTGAAGCAACACTTGTCCAACGGCTTGATTTTGTGCATTTATTGTTCGCTATTAATGCTGTTAAAGTTACTGTTGAGCTTTAAAAATAGAGAGAGTATCGATCCGTTTCTCCATGTATCGATCTATTTAAGTAAATAGTATAAATTTCATCATGTGTATTGATCTCCACTTCTCCAAGTATTGATCTATTTCTGCTGGAGTTATTTATGACTTTTAGTGTATCGATCTGTTAATGTAAGATATTGATCTGGTTAGCCTTATAATTATTTTTCAACTCTCTGTGAATACTAGGTATCGATCTTTTGTCTCCAAGTATCAATCTGGTTGTCTCTGTAATTATTTTGCAATTCTCTGTGAAGACCATGTATCAATCTACTGATCTCCATGTATCGATCTGATTGTCACTGTAATTATTTTCAACTCTTTGTGAAGACCATGTATCGATCTGATTGCATTGGTAATTTCATCTGAATCTACTGTCTCAGCAAATATTGATATCCTTATTTCTTTGTATCGATCCTTCTTGATGTATCGATCTGTTATTGACCTTGTATTGATTCGTTTACTCACATATCGATCTGTTTGTCTCTGAATATCGATTTGGAGGCTTTTAATGCAATTGGAAAGAAATTTGTTAAGTAATAATTTCAAGCACATTCATACATGATTTTGAGATACATTTAGGACCTTTTTATTTTACTTAGACATATGTATATTAAGGTTTAATATTATCAATTTCTCTCATGATATCATCACAATTAGCCTCAACAAAGGCCCAAACTGGTAAATATTTTTTTCTGCTTTCTCTCTTGTGTTGGATCATTTTAACTGACCTTGGTGTTTTTTTTTTTTTTTTGAAGTAGGAGAGATGACCCTAAAGAAGCTAGTACATAATCCTCTTGATGCGATGAGGAAGTTGGCAAAGGGCAAGAAAGTAAAGAAAGCTCCCCAGGCCCTAAGGACCAAGGCAGGGCCTTCTGCTCCTGAGGGTAAGGTTGGGACATCTGCTCCCCAAAATATTGATGAACTTCTGGTTCTAGGAAAGCTTCGACTCCTACTAGAGAAGTTGAGATCCGAGGTGACCTGTCACCTCCCCTTGCCTCTAAGATGGACAAAGAAAAATGCAAGAGGAAGGTTGTTGTGGTGGACAAGGATGATAGGCCGAGGGGAAAAAGAAGACACCAGCTTAGAAGGCTAATGGGAACATTGTCACACCTCAGCTTGTCTTAGTGGATATCCTTAAAAATAAAAGGGAGTTATTTGCCCACTTCCTCTCCTGCATCAATCAACAAGTTGTGGAGATATCTCCCAATTACTCAGATACCCTCTTTGATACCACACCTCTAGGACTTGTGGACTACTTGGTGAGGTGGCTGAGTCAGGTGTGTTAATACTTACTTTATGTTTGGAAGAAAAAGGACTTCATTTATCTCTCCTGACATTTGGTTATTTTTTTGTTGATTGGTTCAGATTCAGTATGCTACTGTTATACAGTGAGATGCCATTTAGGCTGCTTCTTCGGGGTTAATGGAGATGGCCCGGTTGGGGTTTAGGCAAAGAAGGCGTAGAAGAACTTGGCCATGGAGTGGACCCAGTTTGAGGCTGAAAATGAGAAATTGGTTAAGGAAATAGAAGAACTTCAGGTCGGGACGGCCACCGCTAAATCTTCCTATGCGGAGTTTAACAAAAAGATAAATACTCTTGAGTTCGACCTGACCAAGTCCAAGACAGAGTGTCAACGGCTTTATTTAGACTCTAAGGAGAAATGTCAGGATTTGTAGCAAAGTTTGAAAGCTGAAAAGAAGATATATGTGTTTCTGGCCATCAAGCTTGAAAAGGCTGAGGGAGTGATTGAAGCCATTATTGTAAAACAGTCAATGAAAGAATTGACCTAACCTGTGAGACATTCTAAGGTCAATATTCAGACTTAGTTCTAACATGGTTATAAGAGGTATTGGGACACGTGCCTCTACCCCTTGGTGAAAACCTGTGAGACATTCTAAGGTCAATATCCAGACTTAGTTCTAACATGGTTATAAGAGGTATTGGGACACGCGCCTCCACCCCTTGGTGAAAACGCCTCTAATAACATCTGCTCTGAGGGCGCTCTCCTCATAAAAGCTTTAAGGTTGCTTCTCCTACTCCTCCTGTTAACCTGGTTAACTATCTTCTTAATCTTTCCAACCCCCTAGGCAATCTGACCAGCTGAACCTTAAACTTAGTTTTTGTTATTTGTTCATTGAAAAATGTAATGAACTTAATATGATGGCTTCATAAATTTTATGCTTTTAACTTGTTTGAATCTTTTTGTTGCTTTGCTTCCCTTTCATTTTTTATACTTGGCATTTTGCATAACTTACAAAACTTATTCATCGTCAATGAATGCTTTAAAAAGTTTGACTGAACTAAACTGAGGTGAGAGCATAGAACTTGTGCCATTAAAAATCAGTCTTTTATTTTTCTCTTCTTGGAAAGGATATCTTCAAACAAAAACCATACTAATCATTAATATGCCTTAACTTGTAGGCTTTAATGGGTTTTAGATATTATTAACCTGACTTGAATTTATTCATCACAGTCATCAAGGAATTATTCGACTCTCTTATATCCTGATATCATCTTTAGAATTTATTTGGGTTCTAGATATTATTACCCCTATATGAAAAGTGAACGAAGTCATCTAAGAACCATTTCACTCTTATCGGTTATGAGGTCATGTTCATTACATATTCAGTTATGAATGATATTACCTCAGTATACAGATATGACATAATCAACTGAGAATCACTTTACTCTTGTTTGTCTTGTAATTTGATTCAAGATTTATCTAGAGTGAGTGGATAGTATTACCTCAATTTGGAAGTAAAGTGTAGCCATTCAAGAACCATTATGCTCTTGTATGTCCTGAGTCGTGTTTCAAGGCTTATTCGAGCCATGAATTATATTATCTCATGCTAAGTGAGGAACTTAATTGTCTAGGAACTATTTCGCTCTTGTACATCCTAAGGTCATGCTCAGGACCTATTCGAGTTATGGATAATATTATACTAAGACGAACGTGAGATTTAATCATTTAGGAACCATTTTTCTATTATACGTCCTTAGACCATGCTTAGGACTTATTCGAGCTATGAATAGTATTACCCTGAGATGAATAAGGAATTTTAATCATCTAAGAACCATTTTGCTATTATACGTCCTGAGGTTGTGTTCAAGACTTGTTCGAGCTACGGATAGTATTACCCTGAGATGAATAGAGAACTTAGTCATTTAGGAATCACTTCGCTCTTGTATATCCTGAGGTCATGCTTATGACTTATTCAAGCTATGGATAATATTACCCTAAGATGAATGGAGAACTTAGTCATCTAGGAATTACTTGTCTCTTGTATGTCTTGAAGTCGTACTTAGAGCTTATTCGAATTATGAATAATGTTACCCTAAGATAATCGAGAAGTAGATTTTTAGGGACCCCTCCATTCTTTTATGTCCTAAGACCAAGCTTAGAGCTTATTCGAACTATGGGTAATATTATCCCAAACTTTTTAATTCCTTTATCCCTTAACTTGAGGATCATCTGCTCATTTGTGTATCTTTGTTATCAGGAGTTTTTTTTATTGATGTAGAAAAATAATAAATTTATTTATTATTAGGGTGAAAAATTTTACAAATCTTTGACAACATTCAAGGATAATACAACTTTAATAGTTCAGCATTCCATGTTTTTTTTTTACCCTACTTCCTTCTAGATATTCTAAATTGTAAACTCTTGGTCTCATAACCTAGGTGACCTTATACGGTCCTTCTCAATTGGCCCCGAGAACACCTTCCCCTGACACTTTGGTGTTCAAGGTGACATGTCTCAAGACCCAATCTTTGACTTGAAAGGTACGATATCAAACATTCTTGTTGTAATATTCGGTCACCCTTTATTGATAAGCAGATGCCCTTATCATCACTTGATCCCCTTTTTCTTCAAGCAAGTCCAGCTCTAACCGTATGCTTCAGTTGTTGCTTGCCTTATCGAAGTCGTTTATTAAAAAAGTTGGTATGTCGACCTTGATAGAAATTATTACTTCACATCCAAAGGTAAGGTTGTCGGGGGTTTTGCTAATGGCTACCTTTGGAGCGATCCTGTAGGCCCAAATGACCTCGGAAAGCTTATCAATCCATGCACCCTTGTGCCCCTTAAGCTTCTTTTTAAGTGCCTTCTTATTACTTTGTTTGCAGCTTCCACTTATCTGTTAACATTTAGGTAAGCAGGTCACAAACCAGAGGTTAACTGAGAAATCTACACAAAACTCCCTAAAATTTGAGTTATTGAATTGCTTTTCGTTGTCTATGATAAGCACTTGAGGTATCCCGAATCAATAAATCACGTTCTGTTTGACGAATGTCGTGATCTTTTTCTCAGTGATGGTGGCTAATGGCTCGGCTTTTACCTACTTGGTAAAGTAATCAATTGCCACTACTACATATTTTGTGTTGGCTCAGAGCATGGGGCATGTGCCAATGAGGTCTAAACCTTATTGGAAAAATAGCCAAGGACTTGTCAATGACGTCAGCTTCTCAGGGGACTATCTTAGCATATTATCACATATTTGACACTAGTGACAAGTTTTTGCCATTTAAACTGAGTTTTGAGAGAGTGTTTGCCAGTAATATCCTTACCTCAAGATTTTATATGTCATAGAATGGGCTTTCCCATATCCGCTGCACACTCTACAATGGATTTCGTCTAGAACCCGTGTTATCTCTTCAAGTCTAAGGCATCTGAGGTACGGAATACTGAAACCTTGTTTATATAATTCCCAGTCAATGGTAGTATACCTCGTTGACCTATTTTTAATCCTTTTCGCCTTGTCTTTGTCGTTTGGGAGTTTTTCTTTCAAGATATAAGACTTTATCTTCTATCTAGCAATGGCAAGAGTCGAGCTAAGCTACAAAGTGTTAGTCATTGCTTACATCAATGCTTTTTTATTCCATAACTTTGATTGAAACCGAGGCTGGAGTATTCCCCTTAAAGGTGGAGGTTAGTTTGGCCAAAATGTCAGCCCTCAAGCTTTCCAACCTTGGGATTTGCCTTATCGTGACAGTCTTTAGGGTGCCCAAGAGCAGTTTAGGTTTTTCCAGGTAAGTTTGCAAGTTGTTCTCTCGTGCCTAGAACTGTCCGTCAATCTAACTGGTTATTAGTTAAAAATCACAGCAAATGTCCAAGTTTGTGATCTCCAAAGCTTGAGCTAGATTGATCCTTGAGATCAGAGCCTCGTATATTGCTTCATTATTTGTGACCTTGAAGTTAAATTTCAAGGAATACATTACCTCGATTCTGTCCTGGCTTACTAGAACAACTTCGACTCTTCCTCCTCCTTGTGCATTTGAAGCTCCATCAATAAAGAGACTTTAGATAAGTTCGGCTATATTTGGGATGAATGGATTCCCTTACTCTAGATTCGGAGGGTCTTCCGTAATTTGATGAATGATGAGATGTTCGGATATTGACCTTTCTGCCATAAAATCTGCCAAAGTTTGTCCCTTTATGGCCTTCTTGGTTTGTAGCTGATGTCATATTCTCTGAGTTCAATTGACCACTTCACTAGCCTACCAGATAAGTCGGGTCGATAGAGAATTTGCCTTAAAGGGTGATTTGTTAGTACCACCACCTGATGAGCCTAGAAGTACAATAGCAACTTTTTTACTACTACTATCAACGGCAATGCTAGCTAAGTATTTTGTTTCAACATCTAATAGTGCTTTACTGGTATAATAGATGAGACGATGAACTTTCTCTGAATCTTTCTTTACCAGAACTGAACTTACAGAATGGTTGCTTATCATAAGGGAAAGGTAAAGCACATCTCCGATTCCGAGGCTTATCAGTTATGGTAGCGATGCAAGGTACCTCTTCAGTTCCTGAAAGTTGTTATCACATTCTTTGGTCTACTCAATTTTCTTCCCTTTCTTCGTAATCTAGAAAAAAGGAAAACAATTGTTTGTTGTTTTAGACAGGAACTTACTTAATGCTGTCAATCGCCCTATTAAGCTTTGTAATTCCTTGAGCATAGTGGGGGATTTGAGATTCAATATTTCTTTAATCTTCTACGGATTCAATATTTCGTTGATCTTCTATAGATTAGCCTTGATACTGCGCTCATGACCATGTATCCCAAAAACTTTCCTGCCTGGACTCCAAATACGCACTTCTTGGGATTCAACTTTATGTTATACTTCCTCAGATAGGAAAAGGTCATTTCCAGATGCTTTGGATGTTCTCAAGCCTTTAATGATTTAGTAATCATATTGTCGACATAGACTTCCACAGTTGTCCTGATCAAGGGTCTAAAAACTCGATTAACCAATTGAACGTAGCCCCTCGTTCTTTAACCTAAAAGGAATCACTCAGTAGCTACCCTTGGTTAGTTATGAACGTGGTTTTTCCTAATTCAGTTCGTGCATCCTGATATAATTATAGCCCAAGAACGCATCCATGAAGCTTAACAGTTCATGTCCTGCAATTGAGTCCACCAGTTGATCAATTCTAAAGAGTGGAAAACTATTTTTTGGACAGGCTTTGTTCAGGTCTGTGAAGTTTACGCACATTCTTCATTTCCATTGGCCTTTTCTACTATAACTATGTTTGACACCAACTTCGGGTAATATACCCCCTTGATGAAATTTACTTTCATCAATTTTCTACTTCGATATGCACTGCCTCTCTTCGTTCGGCATTGAACAGTCCCCTTTTTTGTTTCACGGGCTTGTATTTAAGGTTGATCACAAACCAATGAGAGATTACTTACGGATTAATTTCTGGCATGTCTTCGTGTGTTCATGCGAACACGTCCATATGTTGTCTCAAGATGTCTTTGTGTATTACCTTCTGCTTTTCCTCAAAAAAATGAGAACTAATTTTGATTGTTTTATGCAGAATTTTCTTATTCAAGATTATGAATTTTAATCCTTCCACTAGCTCTACCGGTGATGGCATGTTGCCTTGTTGAACCTCCCTTCTTAAACTTTCCATTATTGGTTCATGCCCCAAGTCCTCGTCGTTGGTTCCTAGGATCTCCCCCCAATGACGTTTCGAGAGGAATTATGATCCTTTCAACGAGGCGACGAAGCATGATCAGGTTTCTTTTTGACTTCCCTTAATGATGCCAATACCTTCTCCTGCCTTGAATTTTAGTTTCATATAATGGATGTTTTCCACTGCCTTTGTAGATATGAGAAAGGTTTTTCCGAGAATCATGGTGTAAAGCATCTTGAGATTAACTACTTGGAACTCAACCGTCGTAGTCTTTTGATAGGATTTTTCTCCTATAGTGATTGGCAATTGTACTATGCCCAATGGGTAGATGCATGATTTGTCGAAATCATGAAAAGCTATTTCAATCGGTCTCAATCTTAAGTCTTTGATTCACAAGGAATCTAAGGTTTCTTTAAATATGATATCAGCCGAACTCCTTATGTCCACTAATATTTGGCTAATCTAAGTTGTTCCTACTATCAAATTTATCACCAAAGCGTCATCATGTGAGTAATGTACTCTCACCTCGTCTTTATCTGTGAACATAATCAGGACTAAGACGATCTTTTGCTTCTTCTCGACTCTTACATTCATGACATGAGTATCCAAGGTGGAGTTAGGCTATGAGTATTTTAAATAATTCTTTTTCGCCTTATTTGAATTTCTTGACAATGTAGTTCTGTAAGAAATCACCATTGTTTGATGTTCATATGCCTTCTCATACCCGACCCTTTGATCTAGAGAGTCGAGGCCTTTCTCGTTGGTCGCTACAAAATCGATTAAATAATTATTTCTAACAAGGACCTCAATTTGGTTCTTAAGGTCAAAACATTCTTCTTTCAGGTGTTTGGTGCTTTGGTGAAATTCACAGAACCTGTTTTTGGCGTTTCTGCTTGGCTTGGTTTTTATAGGGCGTGGCTTGATCAGTATGGTCCCATGTCTTTTGATTTTTTGAAGAATTTGACAAAAAGAGAGAGAGGGGCGCTTATGGGGGTGAAGATCTATTTTCTTGAACTTGGACTACCCTTCTCATATCATCTCTTCTCGGCGAATGCTGTCCCCTTGAGGGGAAGTCATTTCTTTTATTCCTGGATTTGTTTTGGCTCTATAATCAGCCTCATTTTCTATTGGAATCTTGAAAATTTCTCATATCATTTCGTCTTCTCCTTGTGTTCGCCTTTGGGTTTCATAGCTCGTCACGTGGAGTTGGTCCCAGTGACTTTTCCTCCTTAAGCTTGAGAAAGACTTGGTTTTCTATCTCAATTTCGTCTAACAATTTCCTCCGAGTCGATTCATAGGTGGTGATGGATAGTTTTCGTATTATGTACCATCCTTGGTTTACTCATAGATATATCCTTAAACCTTCCAATGCCAGGGAGTGATGATAAGCCCCTAACTCTATCATTTCATCATGATATCTTTTGACAAAGTTCTTAAGGCTTTCCCTATCTCCTTGTTTCATAAGCAACAATGAACTAGGGGTTTTAAGGCTAGTAATCGCCCCTCTGAACTCGTTAATGAACATTTTGTATAATTGCTTGAAATTGTGGATATTGTTAAGGGTTAAACTTGTGAACCACTTCTTCGCTTGTCTTTATAGTGTCAACGGGAACAAGCGACACATCTAGGATTCACTTAACCCTTGTATCAACATCATCTCTCTAAAGAAATTCATGTGTAATGATGGATCAGTTTTTCCTGTAAAGAGAATTAATTTGAGGCATCTTGAACTTTCTGAGAAGAACAAGATTTAGAATCCTCCAAGAGAAAGGGGATTTATGGTGTAATCCGGAATGAGATGTTGGTTCATCGTTCCTCATTTGTCCTCGTCTCTTCTAGTCCTTTAGCTCTTTAACCAACCTCCTTATGTAAGCTTCTAGATTATCAATCTTTTCATTATATTTCCTATGTTTTCTGCTTCGTTCAAAGTCTTCTTTCTTTTTTTGACTTTTTCAATTAAGGAACATTCTCATGTCTTCTAGAGTTGAATTGCTTTTTGACCCCCGTTTATGAATTGTTGCCAGGTCATCTGAGGAGTGTTGGGATTTAAGGCTAAATTCACCAACAGACCTAAAAGTGGTATTGTCGCTTCAGAGCTTTTTTAAATCATAACTAGATATTTTTCTCTTTTCGTTATCCGCTACAGTATACCTCTTCCTAACAGTAACTAGAAAAGCTTATGTCAGAAGGCTGGTTAAAGAGTTAGAGGACTAGAAAAAACAAGGATAAGGAAGGAACAATAAACGAGCATCTCATTTCAAATTATACCCCAAATCCCCTTTCTCCTTGAGGATTCTAAATCTTGTTCTTCCCAGATTATCAATATTTTCATCGCGTTCCCTATGTTCCGTGCTTCGTTCAAATTCTTCTTTCTCTTTTTGATGTTTTCAATTAAGGAACGTTCTCATGTCTTCTGGACTTGAATTGCTTTTTGGCCCCCACTTATGAATTGTTGCAAGGTCACTTGGGGAGTGTTGAAATTCGGGGCAAGATTAACCAACAAACCTTAAAGCAGTATCGTAGCTTCAGACTTTTTCTAAATGATAACCAGATACTTTTCTTTTTCCTTTCTTCGCGGTGGTATATCTCTTTTTGGTAGTATTTCACCTGGGATAAGCTTCGTAATCCTTGGTATGTAGAACGCTTGAAATACTGCTTTCCACGGCCTCCGATGGTATGGTTATCCTTAGCCTGTGAGAACAGGCTTGAAACATTCTTTTCATCTCCGCAACTTCCTCTGCCAACGTCTGAATTTGTCTATCTTTTTCTACATGTTGTCTTTGGCTGTCAGCCAACCTTTGAACCCACCTAGTAATTTCTGCGTTCCTGGGTTAGAGATATTCTAATGCAAGGATGAAGCTTCAGAATAGTGATTTATGCCTTCCAAGGGTGATGGTTGATCATCACTACCTTGGTAAGCTGCCATTGTCACCTTGAGGGGATTTTCTTCAAGATTTTCCCTTGTTGTTGTTAGGTTTCTAGTTGCATAAGTTCATGTCGTTGCCATGGCTCTTCTTCTAATTATTGTTGTTTTTGGCTTTTTGCTCAAGTTTTCCATAAACGACGCCAGATTTTGATACAGTAAAAATCCTTCCAAGAACTCTATGCACCTGCATCGATCTTCTTCCTTTGCTTTAGATGTCATTCAATCTAAGAACAACAAAATCTAAGGGGGTAAAAGTCGGTAGTCTAGTGAAAACCCTCTAATGTTTAAGTTAGGGTTTTGCTTTTCAGGTATTTGAGGAAAAAAAAAACAGGACAATGATAATATCAACTTATGCAAAACTTGCCTAAGAGTTTTCCATGCATACCTAGTTGCCTTTAGGCTACCTTTTATATGTCACTTTTTGTTAAATCTCTCAAACTAAATAGAATTCCACATAATCTGAAAATAATAATCTCAAATGTATTTAGATTTCGAGGATCACAGAAATTCAACTTTATAAGCATCAATCTTCCAAAAATTGTGAGATCTTGAGCCTTTCTTACTGAGTACATCGACCAGGCTATGGATCTTTATTATGAAATAAGCCTAGAGTTGCACATTTTACCCCTAGGCCCCATTTTCCCACTCCCTTAACTCATTTGGGGAAAGATTTTGGGAAAAAAAAATGGGGAAATGGGGTGAGGATAGGGATAATTTTCATCACCAAATTGAAATAAGGATGGGGATAGGGGAACCTCACCCCATCCCTATTTCCCCATTTCCCAAAAAAAAAACTTCATTTCCCCTCAAAAAATATTTTTATTATTTAAAATTTTAATTATATTAAATTTATAATAAAATATTATATTTATTTGAAATTTTTAGTAAAACATATAAATAAAAAAATAAGGATAACAGAAAAAATAAGAAAATGAGGAATTGGGGTTGGAGAAATAGGAAAAATGGAAAACTAGGATTAAGGATGGGAGTATCTTCCCTAAAATCCCCCATCCCCATTTTTTCCCAAATGGGGATGGGATGGGGATAGAGGAGGGTCGGAGAAATGAGGATAGGGATAGGGGAACCTACATCCACCCCATTTCCCTAAATGTACAATTCTAAATGATTCCTACTTGCATAATATATTTATCAAGTTATGGATTCTTATTATGGAATGATTTGGAAATAAATTTTGAAAAAAAATAAATCTTTTATTAATACGTAACTATTGAAAGATTTTGAAAGTTTTTATTTGAAATCTCTTCATTTATCTCAGGCGACCTCAAACTATATTGTATATATGAGACTTTTGTCATGTTGTATTCGAGACCTTCATAGGCAGGAAAGGTTTCGAAATTGATACTCAAACTTAAAACATTTTTATTTGAACTTGAAAGGTATCAACTTTTACTACACCCAAAATCGTTTTAAAATCGTTTCACCTATATGACGAGGACCTTAAAAATTTGTCATTTTTTAGTTGTGTTGTTTAGAGTAGTTAAAAAGTGAATTTTTGGGCCACGCACCAAACACTAGAGAGACATTAAAGCAGCAATGACAACAGAAATTACAAAATACTGCTACTTATTCTCAACCGAAAAGCTCGTACGATAGTTATGCCTGAACAGACCTAGAGATTGCGTATACAAAATATGAGAACTTCAATTCAAACTGGCAATAAGCCAAAGCCTAGCATTCGTACTAAATTAAGGATACAAACTGAGAATTCCCAGAATGCACGGACGGCAGGCATCCTTTTTCCAAGTTTTAAGTAATTGAAATGTTAAAAACAACAATCAACATTGACTTGTCTATACAATGAACCAGAAAGAAATTTAATAGATCTAAATTCATGGGGGGACTTAGAAGATGGTTACAATTTGCTCAAGGACGCTCAACATAGGCCAACATATTTGGTAAATTAATCATGTGACACTGTAAAGAATCTCTAACATTTTGTAGGCTAATACCACCAACTATGATCATTACATTAAGAAACATGTTTGCATATTATAGTACAAAAATTGCCTAGATCAGAATCAGTAGGGGTATGTGCCTTGCTGCGCACTGATGTTGTAATAAGCACTTGGCAGCGGAGCAGTCATATTGGGATATGCCCCGTGCTGTGAATTCATCAGGTAGGAACTTTGCTGAGCATTTATGTTTTGGTATGGGCCTTGCTGGGTGTTTATGCTATGATAAGGGCTTTGCTGAGAATTCATGTTCTGATAAGAGCTTTGCTGCACATTCATGTTCTGATAAGAGCTTTGTGCAGCACCTGTGTTCTGATAAGAGCTTTGCGGAGTACCTGTGTTTAGATACGAGCTTTGCGGAGTACCTGTGTTTTGATACGAGCTTTGTGGAGCACCTGTGTTTTGATACGAGCTTCGCTGAGCATTTATGTTCTGGTAGGAACCCTGTTGAGCATTCGTGTTCTGTCCTGCAGAAGTCATGAAGGACTGGTAAATATTACGCGCAGCAGTCAAATGCTCAGAAGATCCACGGATATCAACAAGGCACTCAGAAACACCAGATTGAGGATCTTGAAGCTTAACCCTTGCTCCACCAACCTAGAGTACGAGGAAGGCCAAATTAGCAATCTGTCTGCAATTTTAAGTTCAGAACATCCTATAACTATACATCTCTGAAAGAAAATCCAAAATTTATGAAAACCTCATATGTGAAAATTCATCTAATACTCCAATAACTCAGATGTCACACAAAATATAAAAGACCAATTATAAGCATATTGAATTTGAAAGGACATTGTGTAGCCACCAATATAAATGAAAACAAAAATTGCATAATAAAATAAAACATCCAGAATATTAATTTGATAAACATTAGCTCATTCAGTTGCAAGAAATCTCTAATTTCATGAGAACCCAATGCATCCTATTAGTTGAGCAGCTAGATTCAAAGACATTATATGCGTAGAAAATTGTCTGCAATGGACAACAATGAAAGTATTGTCTGACAACAGCAACACAGCCACGGGCCCACAGTGCGTACTGGAAATTTATACTAACCTCCAGCCTAAAGAAGCAGAGATCTGAAGCAATAATGACCATACTCTCGATCTCTCTGTCCTAGAATAATGACAAAAACATGTTCTGCAAGTGAACTTTGAAAAAAAAAAGTGTAGCGTCCTAGTCACTTGGAAGTCCAGCTATATTTACGCCAAATTTCTTCCCTTCTATAAGAACTAAAGTAAACAAAATACCTCACCAATATTGGAAATATTGCTTCCCCTAGTTCCCATGACCGAACCAACTGCATTGTTAGGAATCCTAGCCTCCAATGCTCTGTTCATATTTGGATACCTGAAAATGTTTGTAAGACATCAAACTCAATCAAAGTATTCTAACATGCTAGTTGCAATAACTAAAAATAAAGGGGCCAGTACCCGGTAGCAGATGGAGGGACAGGATAACTCTGAGGTTCATAGTAATATCCACCCTTCAAAAGAGTATTAAAATTATTTGAGTTATCATTGCTCAACAAAATATTCATTATAATCTTAATCATCAAATAGACCAGGCTAGTTGCAAGGAGTTTACATAAATCACCAGAAAATGACAATTAATCATCAAACTGTCATACATACTAAAACAACATCATGATTTTTTTTATAGAAAACGGAACAATTCCATTAACAGCATACTAACTGCAATGATCTATCCTAAAAAAGCCTTCTAAATAATAAATCAACGGAAGGCAGCACATCATTTTCCACATGCTGGTTGATTGATTATTATACTAAATCATGGGTAACAATCAACCAGAATTAACAAGTATACCTTTTAAGAAACTTGGAATATAAATTATTTAAAAGTTTCATACCATTATTATCAATGGTTACCAATCTAATAGGAGAAGTCTAATACAACCCCAAAGGAAAAGACAAATATCCACCAGGAGAAGTAAGAATAACCTACTATCTATATGGATGACCATACAGGACCTTGCTGTGTTACCAAGCTGTTTATACAGATTCAGTTACTTTTGTATTACAAAAATAAAATAGATGTATATCATAATCTAATGTGTATTACAGCCATCACAAACACTAAGTAGATAATTGCATGATTAAGCTTGATCTGAAAGTAAAGACAAAAAAACAAGTACTTGAAAGTAAAAGATGAGGGCAAAAATTAAAAAACAAATACCCGGAGAGGCTCATATCCACCAGAAATGCCAGCTCCCACTGGACCGGATGGTGGGGGTCTTCTCCCCGGTAAGCTTCCTGCAGTGCCCAATCGTTGGACAGGCCCAACAGGAGCAGGTTCTGCTCGAACATTTGCATCTCTCAGGGTTCTCACCCTTAGTCTTGATGCAATCTCTGCCAAAGCATCTTTAACAACACCAAAATTTCCCGATATCTGAATGCCCAAAGTAGGGATTAGTTCAAATAACTGCAACTCTAAAGAAAAGAATAAACTAAACTTCTCAGTACCAGCAGAATATGGAAATATCAATAGTAAATGAATTGTGCAACCATAACACCTGTACAAGTTCTTCATCCTCAGACGCACACTTAGGCTTATCATCTTTAGAGTAAACACGAATGTCTGCTTGAGTTCTCCTTCTCATCTCATTGATGACATGACCACCTTGCCCAAGAATGCAGCCAACCTTACTTGATGGAACAAGAAGTCTAGAAGTAATTGTACCATTCTCAGAAAATTCACTAGTTTTGCTTTGAAGCTGAAGAATTGTGTCGATGGTTTGTGATCTTGGGTTCCAAAGCCCCTGAAACAATATCCCTACAATGATCAAAAGCTATATGAAGTAAAAGGAGGAGGTGTAGTAATGTCTAAAAGGAAAAGAACAGATATGGACCTCAAAAGCAGAGACACGAATTACACATTCATCGGATTCAGTTGATGCATCCTCCACATGGATACTAGCACCAGTCTCCTGCTGTAGCTGTTTTACATTAAAACCTCCTTTGCCAATCACTCCACCAATTTTCCCAGATGAGCACAAAATTTTCATAGAAAAGTCAGCTGAAGCTTCTCCCCTTTGTCCAGGAGGACCACCATTAAAGCCACCTGGTCCAAATCCAGAGAGCTGATCACCATATACCCCCATCCATGGCGCAGCTGGCATGCCATGGGAACTAGAATTCCCAGAGGGCCATGCTGAATTTCCTGGGGGATGAATATTTGTCATAGGAGCAGGAGGACGAAAACTTTGACCCCCATAAGCCACAGCGAAGCTTGAAGGAGGTTTGTCTTTGCAAGGACTCTGATGCAATAGAGTGGACACTTCATAGAGAGCCCTCTTCGCTACATCTGGTTTTCCAGTTATCTGCAAAAAAAACTAAACAATCACACTTGTTGGGAATTGTAAGATAAATCAAAGTGATCCATAGCAATACTCCGAAAATATACACGCATCCCGAGCCAAACCATGAATGAATTTAGAATGACGCTGAAAACAGAGAGCTATAATCTTAGGAATATAGCATTAACAACACTCAATTACACCAAGTTCATTTTGACAATTGTTTGTGGCGCAAACATAAATTTATACATACCAATTCGGAATCAGCCAGGAAGCAGCAAAAAGTTTAGAATCTCATAAAAAATTATTTAGAAACAATAATGGCAAGAGATACAAACAACTTCACAAATGATGTTTTAAATAAGATTCTTTGACCCTCAGATACACTGGTGAATTTCTGCTTGAAAAGAGGGCGGTCAGACTAATAACCAGTCTGTATTATAGCATCCAACACAGTATTTACCCCTCAAACACAAACTTGAGACTTGTCATTTAGGTGTTATGCCTTCAAAAAGATAACCAAACCACAAGTCAACAGTTGAAGACAACTCAGACACCATCAGAACCTTCAACTACATGCATTTAGATTCAACCAACTTGAGATCACCTAAACAAAATCATGTAATTAGAGCAATCTAATTGATCTGAACACTCAACGTCATGGTCATGCCAGGATAATCCCTTGCCAGTTTAAATTTGAAGACACTACACGAATTATGTCATTTAAAATAGCTTAACGTAAGAAAAAATAAATATTTCAACCAATGGAAGAAATTCAGAATATAGGTCAACATGACCTCCTACAACACAAGCACACACAGAGAAAGCTAACTATATACTATATTTAACATACTTATACACAGATACTCAAACCTGGAAAAAAACTCCCGAGCATGACGGCTGGGACAATTGACTAACAGATAATATCAGGTAGTGGAACATGTTCATTATCAAAAAGAGCTGAAATCATTTAAAACTTCATTAGCGTATATTTGTTTCAAAACCATGGGGGGAAAATCAAATCCATCTTTGTAAATGACAAATTAACACTGCAAGGAATGATTGAGAGAAAGAGAATACACCAAAGAAAAGAGAACGGAAGATCAAATTTGAATAAGCACAAATGCTTCTAAAACACTTCTTTTCCTAGAGAGTCTAATCCACTTGGTCATTCCTCTAGAGTCAACGTAGGCATGTAGCAAGCAAAGGTCCATCCACCCACCTCTTCTGCACGCCTGATACATCCCTAGCATTTGCGGCCATCACTTAGTCAAGATATTGTTAAATCTTCCAGGTGCATTCACATTTGGGAACACCCTCTATCTCAAACTCGCGCCAGAAATTATTCCTTCTGAACCACTTTATGTTCACTTTAACAGATCAATTCATCTCTTTAAGAAAGCAGACAGTGATGGACCTCTCTGAACAAGAACAGCTGCATCCCACTATGCTGATTCAGAAGGTGGAACTCAAGTAAGAAATCCATCAATGCTTTGGAACCAGCAGAAACTATCATGTCACAGCCAAAGGTGCCATGAAAGTCAAGAAAAAGTTTACTAATATAAATTTGAGTTCATTTCATTCTAAAACATTTTGTGATATAATCCTATTGGATTCATATAAGCAATATCAGATCACATATTGGTATAACTTAATTCATCCAATCTCTTCCTCTTGCAGCCCAGAAAATCTTATTTGATTCAATTGTACTTATATATAGCAGAGAAAAAAATGCCTGATATATGATGCTTATAATTTGATGAATAGAAATGCCTACTGTTCAAGAAACCAACAAGGAAATGTTTTGTAAAATAGTAAAGCCCCTTAGCATGCTTGGGCACTGAACACACTTGTGTGAAACAACACCACAACAAATTTCTGACAAGCCTTTACATGAACTTTTTTCCCTATCCTGTCTCAAATGATCGGGAAAAGCATAAAATTCTACAAGTGACTGCAGGAAGAAGCACAAATTGCCACATGGATAGAAACTTGGTCCTCCTTGGGAAATCAAGAATTCTTAGAATAAAAAGGACATTTTTGAAATAAACAGAGACAAGGCCTTCCTTTGCTATTAGATACTACAAGTTCCATTCACAAAAGCTTGGTTGGGAATCACCTAGCCTAAGCTCAAAAATCACAAGTGTTATCCCTAACAATTCTAAATCCACAAAGGAAAGCTTGAAGAGTTAGCAATGGTGGATCAAAAATGACTTGGTATTCAGTCACATGTGCCAAAATCAAGTTCACAAGAAACATAAGGTAACTATATAAGTAGTCAGCAAGACCCAACAGAAATGTTGGCTGTGGTTAGGCAATCCAGTTCCTAACTAATAGAAATTGAAAATGAAGTCTAATAATTATCTCATGCTATGAACATCAGGAAAGCTTATAAAAACATTCAAAAAAGGGAAAAGAAAAATATAGAGAAACGAAGTATACATTTCAACGAGTGTAGACTTAACAACCTATTAAGCTGGTCAATTGAGCAAAAACTTTCCACTCAGCAAGAAAGAGCCCGTATTGAGAATTTCACAACTCATATCAAACATAGAAAATACAGGTGTTATCACAGCAGCCTGACATCGCACATAACTTGCCAATCTCCCAGCCATAAGCCTAAATCTCAACTAAAGAAACTTGTGTGAGACTCTTATATAATCAAGCAAACATTTCATCCCCTTGTGGAATCAAAAGATTATTCGCTTACAATGTTCTTGTAGTTATAATTTTGGCACAGGTATTGGGACAAATTTGGCCCATTGTAAGTCATTTTCTCTTCAAGAAGCAGTGAATTGCCCAAGTCTAAATATGCTTACTAGGGACCACTTTAAGAAAAATAGCAAATTCTTACATCAAAGGCATTCATGGCACTAAAAATCAAGAAGGTAAACAAGGAACTAGATATATTACCTGCACCAGTTCATCTGTGCTCATAGCACAGGGAGGAAGACGATCTGCCGGAAGCACACGTATGTTTGCACCCGTCTCACTTCGTAATCTTTGTATGACATCTCCTCGTTTGCCTAAAAGACATCCGACCATATTGTTTGGAACAAGCAGTCGTGCAGTGATAGTATTGTTTTCATTGTCATTGTCAGATGCCATTCCACCAAAAAGATCTTCCTCAATAATTCGGTCATGAACTTTCATAAGAGCATCTTGGGCAGCACAGTGAGGCTCCATGGACTCCTTTTCAGTCTCAGCAGCCGAATCCTCGTCACTATTAAGTTTCCTAGAAATTTCTGTAGGAGAACTATATATAATAATTACTCTCTCCTCCGAACCAGGAACAGAATCAGCAACCGTGATCTTTGCCTGGGTCTCTTCCCGCAGGGCTTTGACTATGTTGCCACCCTTTCCAATAACACCACCGATTTTCCTAGAAGGGCAGAGAATGCGATAGACAGTGTCAGCAGGTTGAGAACTCCCCAAAGGTTGTTCATGGCTAGAATTGTTCCACTTTCCTTTCTTGATGCCACCTCCTTTTCTCTTGAATTGGTTGTTTGGCCATTTCTTGAAAAAGTTCCTCTTATTTACATCCATAATGCTACAAAATCTGCAAGTATAATAAATTTGTGGAAGGGTGACCTGAGAAACAATATTACCCGAGAACCAAAATGCAATGAATAGGTTATTAAACACACTCGTCCTGCTTTAGAATGACCTTTCACTTCTAAATACACACATATAGTGCAAGTTCATTGACACTAAGGCTTATTCAATATAGTGCAATGTAATGTTAGCGAATAAGATATATGAACAAATAAGAAACAAAATGAACTGGAACTGAATGGAAAATGCTACATTTTCATCTACGCATTTTGTTATTTTTAAATTGAATATCAAATTTTACTTCCAAAAGAAAAAGACCATTGCTTATTTTGATATTGAGGCCATATTTCTTACTTCAAGCTAAGTAAAAATATGGATGTTACTATCCGTATGAGGCTCAAAAATTTCCTATTTCTTATTTTATTTTATTTTTTTTGTACTAAGCCAACTAGTTTACAATGGTATTTATACATGCAAGCAGAGAGATTTAAAAATAGGCCAAATTTGGGAACAAGAAAAGGTTGCCAACATTCTGGAATTGGTTACAACTTAGTGGACCAAATAATGAAGCGGACACAGAGCTGGCACTCAGTATGAAGTAACTGTTTAGTTTTTATCTGGTACAGCAACTATACAAGCAATATGTATTTATTCAGTCCCATTCTATGATAACTCTAATCATCAAAAGGCGGATCCATTCCTTACGTTATGCAAAATGATCTATGGTTAAGAATTTTGTTACCACTATGATGTAACCACTTTTTCATTAAAACTCATGTAAAGGAGACTCCAGGTAACAAGCACGTACACACATATGCAGCAAAACAGAAATGCTCCTACCGCTCTACTCTTCAAAGAAAAACCCACAAACACAATGAAAAAAAAAAATTTAACTACAATTCAAAAAAAAATTTAAAAATATATATCAAGAAGTAACCTACTCAAATCTAGTTCCTCTTATTATTCATCATTACAAAACAAAAAATAAGGGCCATAACTTCACAAAAAAAGGAAAAAAAAAAGAATGAAAGCCTTAGTTTTTAAGTAGCATTTGCGAATCAAAACTACAATTACCCAACACAAAGCCAAAAAGATTCGCACTCGTACAAGCTCCATTTCTACCATTTCACAGTTGGAATTCAACCATTTTCAACAAAACCACCATATTTTGAAACAAGATTATAATTCTCGAGAAAATTCAGTTAAAAGACTAAAAACCCGAATAAACAACAGCAATTAGGGTTTCTGCGAATGCCTGCTCTAACGTACCTGACAGACGGAGAGAAGAACAAAATAACAATTAAACTGATAGAGTGAGTTTGGTTAGAAGAAGAGAGTCGAGCGAGAGAAAGATAGATTGAGAGTTAAAGAGACAGCGACAGTGATTGCCGCTAGCCGGTACAAGTGGAGCTGGCGCACTCCATTTGGGGGAGAGAGGGCTCAGGCCCTGGGGTTCCAAATTTCTTATAGGGCTCTCAAATTTTGATTTTTTTTGTTCATTTTTCAGTTTTTTTTTTTTGGTTGTATTAAAAAAGGTAATGGGCTGGTCTGTATCCATTTATTGGGCTATACATTTAGATATTACGAAGTACACCCATTTATGGCTACAGACTTAGATCATGATGTCCAGGCCCAAATTCCAAAATACAACAAGGTCCTCAAAACTTTCAAATTATGAAAAGTAGGTCCTTTTTCATTTGAAAATTTGTACTCAATAAATTAAAAGGGGTCGTGTAACGTTTTAACATTCGTCATTAAATTAGTACTCAATAAATCAAAATTTTGAAAGCTTGGACTGCTTACTACTTATAAGACTTATATATTATTATAAGTTTTGATCCTATAAACTTTCATGCATGCATTTAATTATGAAGTCTCTGCAAATATTAATATGGGTGGCGCAGTGGTGTAATAAAAAATTAATACACTATTAGACAAGCTTAAAGACATTAAAAACACTACAATTTATTTGGAAGCATAGAGCTGACAACAAGTATCATCAATAATTGAAGGAGAAATAAAGCAAACGCTAGTCCTAGTACTATTCATGTCGTCGTGATCGCCAAATGGGAAGCAATTACGCATGTGGTGTTATATGTACGTCAATTTCAATACTAGCCTTTTCTTTCCCTTCTCATCTTAGTACCTCATTGTTTCGTCACATCAAAATTGTCCATTTTAAAACAATTATTAGAAATTAACACATTGTTTTCAGGCTCGATTAATTTACCAACTCTGTTCATGAAACCAACTACTACCATTTGTACACCCTCATTGTTCATTCAAAAGAAAAAAAAAATGAAATTGCAAAACTAACCACCAAAAAAAAAGGAAATTACAAAATTAACATCTCTTCGATGAGAAATTCACATAGCCGGACCGAGCGGCCAAAACTGTAACCATTTACCCTACGCCTTCTTTCACTTAAGCCGGAAAGTGGAGCCCCAGCTCCACCTTACACGTGTCTCCCTCGCACGCTCTGCGAGCTTCAACCTTCCTCTTCTTCACCGGCACCACGTGGTTTGCGAGTGACACCGATGGCTCGAACCCCAGTGTCAGCTCCAGTCCTAGCCCGAGCTCACCACCACAACAATCTTGACCAACTCGCTCATCCGGCTTGGTGATAGACTCCGGCTCAGCTCGGAACAAGAGAGAAGCCGCGTCAGCCGTCTCCACGGACACCATGCTCTCGCTGTCCTTACTCTCATTCTCAACAACCGCCAACTCGGACTGGTGACTCAGCGACGATTCGTGACTCGTCGACCGGTTCATCTCGTCAGCATAACCCTTTGCCTCCACGCACCGGATCGGTTCATCCACCGACTTAAGCTCAGCTTTATTAGCTTTAGGCTTCACAACTCGCTTGACCCGGCACCTAGTCTTGACCCGGTCAACAGACGCTGCTAAGTTCTCGTCTTTCGACACGTGACGAATATCATACGCTTTCAGCGGCGGTCCCTGCCCGATCGCCGCCACTTCAGAATTAATCGGTGTGATCGGCGCGCCTTTCAGCACAGCTTCCACTGCGGCTTGGCAAAGTGGCCAACTACCCGACCACAACAACCCGACTGAACCGTAAATCGGGTTCACTATCCTCCCGCATGCCTCGTATAACAAAGACCTGAAAATTGCTGTTACAAAACAAAAATAAAAAAGTAATTAATTTCCGATCTCTATTAAAATCTCAAAAACATTCCAGCAAAATTAACGTCGTGAAGCTACACTAACCAGGACGAAGATGTTCGGGGCCAGCGTTGACGAGATTCATGAGACCAGCTCGGCCGTAAAACTTCGCCAAGAAGACAGTTGCGTTCGCCTGAGACTCGGGGCTTTTGATCCACTGCAAGCAAGGTCGAATACTGCAATTTTCGCTACAGCCTTTGCGAAGAACACGACACCCATTACAACTCATACGCATTTTGCCTTAAAATCGTTGAAGAGTGAATACCCAGAGAGAAAATACTGTGTTGGGAGAGAATGAAGTGAGAAACGAGGTAAGGAAATGAATGGTCGAAGAGAAGGAAGAGCGTATTTAAGAGAGAAGGGGCTGCTGGGTTTTCCAGGTTAACTCTGCGGACGCAGTTGTTTTTTATCTCCAAAACACTGGTTTCCACATTCAAGGAGGCTAGGGATTGAACCACTTTTAATTAAGCTCTATAATAATATGGGATTAATCTCCCCCACTCTGGATTTGAGCGCGTGTAGTTTACTCTCCAGTGTTCCGTATTTGTTTTCTGTAGTCATTGAGGCGTACTTTGTGTACTGCTACATTGCGTGACAGGAGATGTTACAGATCCTCTGTGTTCTGAAACCGATGAAAACGAGTTTGGCATTACTGTATACAGATTCGCCCTTACTTCCTTATAAAAATTACATTTTCTTTTCAAATTCAATTAATATTTTCTAAATTAAAAATAACTTATATCATTTTAAGTTGTATTTAAAATAAAATAATGATACTATTTTTTATTATAATTTTATTTTCTAATACAATGAATTAAATTAAAATAATAATAATAATAATAATCATTGGACTGATCATTCAATAATTCAATTTTTAAAATAGACAAAATTGAGTAAAGAAAACGTAAGGGTAAAAGAAGAATTCTGTAAAGTTAGGACAGGTGCAGAAAAAGATTAAGATAGCCATGCAAGTGGGTCCAAAAAATAGGAAAGGCAGAGAAATGCGCGTGGCATTCACGGTAAGGTGTCAGAGTGCGGTCGAATCGCCACATACCGGGGGTTTAGACGGGCCCACGAGGAGGCCCCGGTTTAAAATAAAAATAAAAATAAAGCTCCGGGTTTTTGGGAAGTATTGTGTTAATTAGTTCAAAACCACTGATAGACGAAAACCGGTTGCCGGTTTCCGGGTTTGGTTTTCGGGACTGTGGGCGCATTACAAGACCAGACCAGTTAGCCAACGGTTTTGGAGGCCATTGTTATCGAATGCTTATCCTCTAAGACATATCCCTTAACTTGGATTAGATCCTTAAATTTATATATTGAGCTGTTCTTAATCTAAAGTGGATTAGAAGATTAGTTCAAGTAATCTATTGGCTTCTCTATATCCATGAGTATGTTTAGTGGGTAGTATTTGCCATTTTCATTATATATGTTTCCATTAAATACATTAATTATTAATTAGCATTATATTATCTTTGTACATAATATAATCAAATTTGGTTGATCAATCTTTTAATATCTCAAGGTCCTTGAGAAGAATATTTAATTAGTAGGCGGCCGCGATCTACTTGGAAAACAATGACTCCACCTTGTACAACAAAACTTAATTATCCTTAGTAGGTGTATATGTTTAATTAATAGTCAAATTTGACGTTTTCCATGTTGTTTTATGAATTCATTAGTGGGGTTAGCTACTTCTATACTATCTTTATAACTTCCTTTGGCTTATTCGACTTTCAATTCATTCATGAACATGCCCCATTTGAATAATTTAATCCTACAAATCTTATAATGACCAACTTGTAGAATGTAGTTGAAACTCCTAGATTGTGTGATATGCATATCTTTTTTCAATGTCGAAACTATTAATGGTTTCTTTCTCTCGTCGCACTTATCCACCATACATTGTACAATATCGAAAATACTTGGTCAAAACACACCGTGGAAGACCATTTACCTTCCACGTTTAAACTAGGTTACATAATTTCCTTATCCGTGATAAGATCAGCACATTCCCACTCTCTGTAAATTTGCCCGCTACCCACTTGTAGACATTGTATGGTGCCTCCAAACCATTGCTTGGCATAATAATTTTACTACTTTACCTTGGTGTCATCGCTTACAGAAGTTTGGATAATCGATGCAAACGGGTTGGAGCATTGGAATTTGGGAGAGAAGAGCAGAACAAACATGGCATAAAACCAAAATTGACAGCCATTGCCATCTTTACATTTTGTTGTTTTCATCTTTATGCAGCATCAAACTACGTAAATTTTGAATGCATGCTAACATCCAAACCGTTTTTGTATCCAATCTCACATATTTATTAATTATTTATGGATATGAAATACATGAATTAATTAATAATAAATATAAAAAGACAAAGGGGGAAGGGGAAGAAAGTTGGGATTCCTCTGAAGGAGGGAGGACAGGTGGAAGAGGAAGAGAAGAAAGTTGGTGAAAATAGCATGCAATAGTATCCAAAAGTCATGCAGAAAAATATGGAAGTAGCGCGTGGCAAACACGTTCATAGTTGGGAATCTATTTGCCACATATGTCAAGAAAGCGCCGCCCCACCTCAAATCTCTCATTCCGGGCTCCCGGTTTTTAGGAAACCTTTTTTAAGACCAACATCACGTTTCAGAATACTGCCTTGTATAAAACCTGCGGCGTGTGTCCCTGGTTTTGTAATTGGAACTCAAATTACGGGTCATTTTAGGAATTAAAAATATGATATTAATTTTCACAAACTCATGTTGCATTTTTTTAATTTCAATTAATAAATAAAATTATAGATAATTAATTATAATGTTTACAGTTAATATTTTTAAATTTTTAAATATTATTTAACTATAACTAGACAACTAGATCATTATAAATTAAGACTATAACTAAGTGTATCATTTATTATGGCATCTCTTTATTAAATGGTATATTGACCCGTTAAAATTGTCTTTATTGTTCTCGCTAAAATAAATAAAAAGTATTATTTTTTAATTAAGAGTCTAATAATTTTGAATAAGACTCCTTCAAATAATAATATTTATTCATTTATAGGTAAATAAATCTCATTAGTGATAAACTAATATTTGTCACAAAATTTCATGTAATTTTCTTTAAACTCCGAATATATAAAAGTCAGAAGTATAATATAACACTTGTAAATTATTTATTTTTAAGAGTTAATTTAAAAGTAACACATTTTCTTTTGACAACTACTTCTTAAGAGTTAATTTCATATTCATCTTATCCTTTTTTTCCTAACTAAGGAGTTGCTTAAGATTTAGGAAAACTATTGAAAATATATATTTAACATTAAGAAACTATCAACTAATGAATTTGACAAGATAATAATCCTTAAACTTGCTTCTTTAATTGAAGAATTACATTTAATTTTATATTAATTAAAGCTCTAACCCTTCTTGTTTTTAACTGAATAAAATACTTTGTATCTCTACCTAGCTGTTTTGCCATATTATATTTGTTTGAAAGTATTTAAAACATGGGCGGTTACTAAACAATTGAAAAAGCATCATCACACAAATAAAACTTTCTTCTAATAGGCAATTACCATATGTTTGTTGCATAATTTATTGTTCTTTTCTTTGACTCAACTTTTGGAATCAATTAAATAATAACATTCTTCCATATCTATAATTTTTATAATGTTATTTGTTCATAGATTCATCCCCCTCAATAATTATTCTTGAGCTAATCAAGGGGCTAATTGGATTTTATAAAATGGTCCACATTGGTTAGTTAAATTGAGAATCTAATGAGCTAATAAAGGGGATAAATTTTGATTAATTAAAAATGGTCACATTGATTTGTGGGAGCATCTAGTGGGTTTTGTGTCATATGGTTGACAACCTTAGCTGCCTAGATTCACATTATAAAAAAGTTTGTCAAACTAATTTTAATTGACTGTTCATGTATTTAGAAATAATTATAGTGCCTTTAATACCTCTCAATCATATACTCAGTACGAAAAGATTATAAAGATATTATATATTAGGAACCTAAATCTTAGTTAAATGGGATGACAATGGAGGTGTTATAACCTTCTCCATATTTATATAGCCAAATCTAATCACAAATTTCATACTTATATTCATACCTAATAAATATTGGTATTGAAAATTTTTAAATGGAAAAATATTTTTTTATTGGGTTGATTTTTATCGCATGTGAAGATTACTCAATCAAACAAATATTTAAAAAAATTCGATAAAAGAATTTTCTAATCAAATAAATAAAAGAAAGTCTATTATTGTGATACACAATTTTATTTTTATTACACAAAAAGAAAAAAGAATTATTCTCGGACGTGTTTTTAGTAGTTCTTTCCTAACAACTTTCTCATACCTATTTATATATATATATATATATATGTAATTTATATTTATAAGTTAAGGTATATGTATTTTTTTGTATTACTCCATGTTAAAATTAGTTATTTTTATTTTGGTAAATAAGAACATAATATCAAGATTTATTTTTTAAAATGTAAAAATGATATATATATATGGGATAATATCAATTTTACATTCTCGCATACCATTTCCCGTATTTCTCTTTCTTGTGCCCATCTCACACTCGTTAAAAGTCTCTTCGTACACTCTCTTAATAAAGCAAGTAATAGTGGGTATTCTTACTCATGAGAATTTGTCATCCCTATTATTTAGACAAAAAATTCTCAAATAAAAACGAGTATTTAAATTATCATTATCATTATAAATTAAGACTATAACTAAGTGTATTATTTATTATGGCATTTTTTTTTATTAAATGGTATATTGACTTGTTAAAATTGTCTTCATTGTTTTCGCTAAAACAAATAAAAAGTATTTTTTTAAAATTAAGAGTCTAATAATTTTGAATGAGACTCCTTCAAATAATAATATTTATTCATTTATAGGTAAATAAATCTCATTAGTGATAAACTAATATTTTGTCACAAAATTTTGTGTAATTTTCTTTGAACTCTGAATATATAAAAGCCGAAAATATAACATAAAACTTATAAATTATTTATTTTTAAGAGTTAATTTAAAAGTAACGCATTTTCCTCTGACAACTACTTACGGTGGACCGACCGACTATCACTTAATTATTTATTCTTAGGAGTTAATTTCATATTCATCTTATTCTTTATGCCTAACTAAAGAGTTGTTTAAGGTTTAAGGAAACGATTGAAAATATATATTTAACATTGACAAACTATAAACTAATGAATTTGACAAGATAACAATCCTTAAACTTGCTTGCTTTAATTGAAGAATTACATTTAATTTTATGTTCATTAAAGCTCTTACCCTTCTTGTTTTTAACTAAATAAAATACTTAGTATCTCTACCTAACTGTTTTGCCATATTATATTTGTTTGAAAGTATTTAAAACATGGGCGCTTACTAAACAATTGAAAAACCATCATCACACAAATCAAACTTTCTTCTAATAGGCAATTATCATATGTGTTTTGCATAATTTATTGTTCTTTTTTTTTTTACTCAACTTTTGGAATCAATTACATAATAACATTCTTCCATATCTATAATTTTTTATAATGTTATTTGTTCATAGATTCATCCCCCAAAGAATTATTCTTGAGTTAATCAAGGGGCTAATTGGATTTTATAAAATGGTCCACATTGGTTAGTTAAGTCGAGAATCTAAAGAGCTAGTAAGGGGGATAAATTTTGATTAATTAAAAATGGTCACATTGATTTGTGGGAGAATCTAGTGGGTTTTGTGTCATATGGTTGACAACCTTAGCTGCCTAGATTCACATTATAAAAGAGTTAGTCAAACTAATTTTAATTGATTGTTCATGTATTTAGAAGTAATTATATTGCCTTTAATACCTCTCAATCATATACTCAGTACGAAAAGATTATAAAGATATTATATAATAGGAACCTAAATCTTAGTTAAATGGGGTGACAATGGAGGTGTCATAACCTTCTCCATATCTATAGCCAAATCTAATCACAAATTTTACACTTATATTCATTCCTAATAAATACCGGTATTGAGAAATTTTAAATGTATTTTTTTTGTATTATTCTTAATAACTTTCTCATACCCGTTTATAAATAAAAAAATTAATTTATATTTATAACTTAAGGTATATGTATTTTTTTTGTATTATTTCATGTTCAAATTAATTATTTTTATTTCAATAAATAAGAACATAATATCAAGATTTATCTTTAAAAAAAAATAAAAAAGATATATATATATATATAAAAGATAATATCAATATTTATACTCTCTCATACCCATTCCCCATATTTCTCTTTCTTGTATCTATCTCGCACTTGTTAAGTCTTTTCATACACTCTCTTAATAAAGTAAGGTATACTTATGAAAATTTTGTCATCCCTATTATTTTGACAAAAAAAATTTGCAAATAAAAATGAGTATTTAAATTTATGAGAGCCCTCTCTTTTATTGGTTCCTCCTTATTAAGTTTCACAAAGTGGCTTTTATTTTTAAAGTAAGTGAGAGAAAGAATTATTATTGAAAGAATTAGAAAACAAACACTAAGATTTTATGTCAAAATTTGATGCGAAAAAATAAAAAAGTATGTAAATAAAATATATGAAACCCAAAACCAGGTTTGACTTTAGAGCTCCAAAACAAGCTCTTTACAAAACTCTTGGTCCGAAGCAAAAGGGTAAGCTAAATAAAGCCACCGAAATGAAACGCACGGAGGGCCAAACAACATGCAATGCACATTGCCCAAAAATAAATGAAAAAGTTAAAACTTAGGAAACAGCGGCCCGGGGCCATAAAGTCAGTTGCCACACGCCACACGCCACACCCGCATATCGTGGAAAAAAGCTACCCTTCCGTAGGGTTAGGTCTTTATTTTCTCATTTGCTCCCGGTTTTGAGGAAAGTATTTTTGGGCAACAAAAAAACCAGTGTCTGGTTTCTGGGTTTTTGCTAAGGTCAGATCTAGACCATGGGCGCCTCTTCTTTTTATTAATTATTACAAAGTTATCTAGAAAATGGGCGGCTGCTAAGAATTTGGAAGACAAAGACTTGCAATTCCAATTCTAAATCCATAGTCTCCGAGTATATCATTAGCTTCCCATTGTTTTGTATGTCTAATGTTTATCTTGTCTACCATCAAGTATTCAATCGACTTAATTTATCAATTAATCAATCAATGCTTCTCTGTCTGCTGCTTTCTACTTTTTGTAATAGATTATCTTCAGTGTATTGAGAAACTTTGGATATTTATTTGCCAGACCCTGCTACCGATGCCGCTGGAGCAATTCCGCTGGAGTTGAACCTCCCTGGCGGCCGCAGAGGACTTGCTACTTCAGCATCTATTGCATCAACAAGAACAATAACACATATGCATCTTATTTTAAGGGACGAGTAAAATAATTTGTACGTATATTATTACGAAACATTATTGAACGAATGCGAATTAATATGTGAAAATTATACGTACCACCGAAATCATAGCAGGCGTTGCCGAGGGAAGATCGACAATGATAAAGGCAGAAGAAGAAGCTATAAACACTGACATACAGATCATCGTGACAACTTCTGCAACTTTTATTGTAACCTTTGAGAACAGCTTTTGCTTCATGGACTAATTCATTTGGTCATAATAACTACAACAATTAAGCACCACACAAGAACTTTAGAAGAAGTACTTCCATTGTAAGCCATCTCTAGCTAGCTTCTTTCTGTTAAATCTCAGTTAATTATGTGTTTTACGGGCATTTATGAAATGAAGCTATACGGGCATGTTAAGAAATTGTTAATTTTAGCTCAAATTAGGAGCAAATTTTATGAGATATGCATATTGCTGTGCCTGTAAGTAATTATGTACTTAAAAAGTAAGTTTAAATCTGTTATTGGTAGTTAATTATTAAACAAAAACTCATGGGTATTATTTTGTAATGTGATTGTACTAACTCGTAGGCCCATCAAGGCCTTTTCTGCTATTGGGTTCTCAATGAAGTGAATCAGAATTCAAAATCGAAGGGAAAGCTCATTCCCTCCCTTGCAAAAAGCATCTCCACTTAAAAATTGCTCGGCAAAAGGCCTACATTAACATTTACAATAAAACAGTAGATTTTGATATGAGCAATTCTAAGATTTGAGACATGGAAGAACTATTGAACATGAGATTGAACTGCACATCTGCCTTTCAACTCCTCATATTTAGGAAAACAATAACCATTTCAAACTTTGAGAAAGTGGGGTTTCATTTTTATTCTCTTCATAATTCTTTACCCTACATGCTAGCCGATGGGTCATAGTATTTCTTATCAACTAAATCATTTCTATGTCAGCAGAACTAGTCTACATTAGCACAATTATTTTATCTTCATAGTAGTTCTATGTTAATAAAATGAGATCGGATCAAACTACTTATCTTGGTTGGTAATACTACTTATCAATCCGAAAACAATTACTTTCATTTTTTGTATTAAGCAATCTATAGGCTAATTACTTAGGGGTAAATTGATTTAATTCAATTTATGGTGCAGACTGAAATACATTCAATTCAAGTATGAGAAGACTATTTTAATGCAAGGAAGGAATGGTGATAGAATTTCCAATGACCAAGATATTTGTTGGAGGCATGGAGGATGGAAAACAGGATACAAAGGAAAAGACTGAAAAAAAAAATAAAACAAACGAAGATCACACATTCATGTTCTCCATTGGATGAGATAAGATAATGAACCTTCTCCACGTGGCAACGTCATTGCGGTGCTTAGTGATAAGGCTAACTTTCAAAAAATTTCTTCCCCTATGTGGTCATTATGATGCGATGTCATCACTTGTCTAATCCAACGACCATTTTTCATTCGAAATCTGGTTCAGAAATTTCTAACCGTAGGATATGAGATAGCTTGTTTTTATCATTATATATTGCAACTGCTACTACACTGTTTTCTAGCAAGCAAGGAGAAACAATGGCTGCCTCAATGATCTCTTCCGCTGCTGTTACCACCCTTAACCGAGCCAGCCCGGCTCAGGCCAGCACGGTTGCACCTTTCAACGGTCTCAAATCTATCTCTGCTTTCCCAGTTACCAGAAAGACCAACAATGACATTACTTCTCTCCCCGGCAATGGCGGAAGAGTGCAATGCATGCAGGTGAGTGCAATTCAGTCCCAAGTTTTTATTTTTTTTTGTCCTTTTTTCAAGTGAAATGAATGTTTTTATTGATGGTTTTATAGCAAAATTAAGTTTGTGCTTTGGGTGACTGTAGGTGTGGCCACCACTTGGCTTGAAGAAGTTCGAGACTCTTTCTTACCTTCCACCACTTTCACCTGAATCTTTGCTCAAGGAAGTAGACTACCTTCTTCGCAGTGGATGGATTCCTTGCTTGGAATTTGAGTTGGAGGTCATTTTATGAACACAATTTCACCTTATTTTTACTGTTATTTTTCTGTCACAAGCCAATTTGTACTGATAAACTGTCTGTTTTTATTTTATTTTATTTTTATTTTTTGCTTGTTTGTAGCACGGATTCGTCTACCGTGAGAACAACAGGTCTCCAGGATACTACGATGGCCGCTGCTGGACTATGTGGAAGCTGCCCATGTTTGGCTGTACAGATGCCACTCAGGTTTTGAAGGAGCTGGAGGAGGCCAAGAAGGCTTACCCAAACTCATTCATCCGAATCATTGGATTTGACAACAAGCGTCAAGTGCAGTGCATCAGTTTCATTGCATACAAGCCCCCAGGCTTCTAAGTTCATTTTATTATTATTGTTGATTATTATGTGTAACCCTGATTATGATCAATAGGGTTCCATTTGCTTAAATTGTACTTAGGCTGCTGCTGCTGCTCAAAACTTTTTTGTTTTTCCCTTTGTTTTTTTGAGATATTTTAATCCTTTGTTTTCAGTTTCTGGGTTTCAGATGTCCAGTCGATGGATGAGAATTATTGAATAAATAATAGTTTCTTGCCAATTATATATATTAATGGGTTTCGATATCTCTTTTCATTGTTTTCAATTGTGGAATTTTATTTGAGCACCCGGTCAAATACAATCATTCTGCGTATATATATATATATAGACACAACCAAAGCTTTAACATTACACAACATTGGATTTTATTGACAGATTGTCCCTTCTACAATGATGCAACAAAAGCATATACAATTACATTAAATAAAATTGCTTTTGCTAAACCAAATTGCTTTGTTATGGTGTTGGGATTATCAAGTGGATCCTTAAAATTGTGCCAATCTCCCAGCTTTCTGGAGACTTAATCACTTTAATTTCGATATATTTCACTGAAAACGATGAAATATGATATTCTGCAATTCTAATTGTTGCCTCTAACATGCCCATTCTTAACACAAGCACAAAATCCATTTTTCTTCGATTTTTGACTCAATTTAACGAGGATTTAACAACCTAAGCTACAAATACAATTTATTGTACAAGCCATTTTTATTTAATTTGTTTAGACGGGCTTACCCAAAATTTCTAATCATATCAGCCCTAAAGTCTTGTGGACAATATTTAATCCCCCAAATCTTTAAACAATGCGCTCATAGAATGGATCTAGGTAGCTTTTGAATACTTGATAGCTACACTTGTGGACATGCCTTTAACTAGATAAAGATAAGAGATAAGAATATATCGTTGCTTTCTTCATTGTCTTTTTTACAGCATTGTAATTTCTATCATTCTTTGTTCACCTCATATGGTTAATTGTTTCACTCATGGTATAGCCATTTTGCTGCTATATCTTTTCTTGAAAGGTTGAAATTCTTGATAATTAAATGGTATGTTTGAGATAGTGGTATTTTAATTTAATTTTAAAAGTATCCCATATAAAATATTTGATAAATATTTAATTTTATTTAATAACTAATTTTTATCATCAACCCACATGTTTATATTTAATAGTTAGTGAAAGAATTCGTAAGAATTCTGTTTGTTTACCAAGAAAATAAAAGAAGAAGAAAAACAGAGTAAAAACTAGAAGAAAATAATTGAGAGAATTCCAAAAATTTTATTCAATGAATGATGAAAATTACAAATTTACACTTATATATGTATGATGAATACTCTAGAATCAATCTAACAAATTCAATTTGATACAATTGGCTAAAACTAACTTCTGCCACTTCACCATTCTTCCAACTCATTCAACTAACTTTAACAGTATTGCCAACTCATGATTTTAGCTTAGTTAACTAACTTCATTTATGTTAACTGGTATTGGCTTTGATTAGTTTTAACTTAAATTTATTTTGTTTGTTGTAGCTTGAAGTGAACAACTTGCAACCTTGATCAGTAACAGCTTGAAGAAGAAGCTTGAACAACAATTGCTTTCGTATCTTTTCATCCCCCCTTAAGCTTAAGGTAAAGGCAAGACCTTAAGCTTAAGGTCAAGGCAAGACCTGAAGCTTGTCATGAAGGTATGAAAATTGAAAAAGTGGTAAAGGCTTGGTGAGAATATCAACTACTTGATGCTCACTTAGAACATAATGAACATTCAATTCTTTGTTAATAACTTTGTCTCTGATGACGTTATTATCAAGTTCAATATGCTTTGTTTTGGTATGGAAAACTGGATTCTGAGTTAAAGCAGTTGCACTTTGATTGTTACACCATAGTATTGGCATCATAGAATGTTGGATTTGAAGCTCACTTAGGAGAGATAACAACCAAGTGATCTCAGAAGATGCTGTAGTTAATGCTCGATATTTTTACTTTGTGCTTGACCTGGAAACTAATTGTTGTTTCTTAGATGACCAGGAAACCAAATTGCTATCAAAGAAGATATCATAGCCACCAATAAACTTACTGTCATCTAAATCGCATGCCTAGTTAGCATCTGCATAAGCCACAATGTCAGGTTTCTCACCTGAAACAAATTAAAGTCCATAGGATGAGGTTGCTTGTAAGTATCGAAGTAGTTTTTTACAAGTTTACTAGTGTCTGATCCTTGAAGATGTTAAGAACTGACTAAGTTTGTTGATTAAGAAGGTAATGTCAAGCCTTGTAGTTGTAACATATTGAAGACCTCCAATGATACTTCTATAAAATGATATGTTTTTCAAAGACATCACCATCCTTATTTGTTAATCTGAAACTAGTGGACATAGGAGTAAGAAAACCTTTATATTCTTTTAAGTTTGCTCGACTTAATAATTCCTTTATTTATTTAGTCTGAGATAGATGAATGGTATTGGTTGTGTGTGTAACTTCAATGCCTAAAAAGAAGCTAATATCACCAAGATCTTTGAGAGCAAACTTTTGTTCCAATTGAAGTAGGAAACTCTTAGTTAAAGACTAATTAGGACTAGTAATTAGACTGTCATCCATATAAATTAAAACAAGAAGAATAGAATCACCAATATGCTTAATAAAGAATGAACTATTAGCTTTTGAATGATGAAAACTCTACTAAATTAATGTTATTCAAAGCTGTCACATCTTATAATTCCTGCAATATGACCGGTAGAAGATAAGACTCACTTGTCTCCCTTAACCTCATATTATTATGCAATTTGTTATATACAGATTAAATAGACATATATTAATTTTATATAAATCACTATATAATTATATTACTCAAAATAGACTTAATTCGTTAAAATTTGCAAAAAAGGCCCTATGCCCATGACAAACATATAAACCAACTATCGTTAAATATATATACATGACCATTAATTCATAAACCACAACTATGCATGTGTGGACCCAAACCCTAATGACTACATGTCGATATTCTGATCCACTGGTTTGTCTTTTAGGAAAGTTACTATACTTTTGGATCATAAATAGTACCTACAAAACTGAAATGAGAGGAGGGATAAGTCTTGGGAAGACTTAGTGAGTGGAAAGAAAATTTTTAATAAAATCATTATATACTTATACATATACTTTAAGAAAGTACAAACTACACATAATCATTTATCTGTTCATTACTTGTACATATTAGGGTATCATTGTATACAAATACACATATAACATCATTCGCACACATATTTACTTAGTCCATGTTCAAGGCTATGTACTTGACTGAACAGAGGGGCAGTCTATACTTAGGGCTGCGCACACGCACACGCTTATGCACACGCACAAGCATGCAATCATATCATAAATTTATACATATCATAAATATATATATATATATATATATCAGAAATCTATATATATATATATATATATATGATAAATGAAAATGCATATCAACATCATATTTGATCTCCTCTTGGCCATAATCTCATAACTCATCAACACTTCTACAAGTAACTAATATCTCAACCTATCATTTCTAAGTACATAACTATAATCATAAAAATAATTATGAATATCACATTAAGAAAAATAAGAAAATATAAGTATTTCACTCATTGGTTACAGTCTGGCCGATCAAAATCAAGGTGTGGTCAATGGACATTCCTGTTGACGCTTTACAATACACGACTACCGTTAAGATTTACAATCATAAATGAATAAATAAATACATGTATTATATTATGCATGTACACTTTCCCCAACAAGGAATTAAGATGTTTTGGGTTACTGTGAAGTTCAAACCGAAATTATCTAAGAAGAATATTCTCCAATTTGTTTTCTGCTTACTCTTAATAACACTTTACTACACAAGGACAACTTCGCATTTTCATTGTGATCAATCGGTAATAAATTTTAAGCTAAATTTTTGATATAATATTCTCCTATAATTTTGCAGCTTGATAATGAGGTTCGAAACTCGTTCAGTTTTTGATTTTTCGAGCCTTATCCAAAAAATTTCAGCAGTCGAAATGGATTCTTTTTACTTATAACTTTACTGCCCTATATCCCAACACCACCTAACAACAATAATAACATGTAATCACACATTAAATTTTTATTTTTCATACATCAAAATAGCCACAACACTGCCAAAGAAATAAACCATGCAATATTCCTATTATTCCATACCCAACAAGTTACACAACACACAAAATTTTCACATACAATCAATACAAAGCATAATCAAAACTTCAAGATCATTACAAACATAGTTACTTACCACCCCTTTTTGCTGGAATCCTTAGCTTCATTTTTTCTTTTTCTTCTTCTTTTCCCTTCCTTCTTCCTCTTTTCTTCATCTCTCTCCCTCTCTCTCTCTCGACATATCTCCATTTTTTCTCTTCTTCTCATTTCTTACATGGCTTTTCTTCTTTCTCCTTTTCTTTTCCATTTGCTCCATTCTTTCTTTCTTTAGCCTAAATTCTTCAAAAAAAGTGTAGAAATTTCTAATGTTTTGGTGCTTAAATCTAACCATTTTGGGCTTGGGCTCAATGACTATTATTGGACCTCTATTTAGCAAGGTTTTAGACTTGAATTTATACTTAAATATGGGTTGAATTTTATTTTTTGGACTTGTAATTAGGCTTAGTAATATGTTTTGAATTTTTATGTTATGGTCTACATATATCACTATTTAGATATTCTTCCCTAAGTTATTATGAATTAGTATGTTAACCCTTTAAATTCTTAAAATTTTTCATTCTAGTACTCATTGTTATTTTGTAATTATTATGAAAGAAAAATGCAGTCATGACATTTCTCCCTCCTTAAAATGATTCGTCCTCGAATTAAATTTAACTGAGGGCATGTAACATACCTTCATTAGTGAACAATTGGGAAAGCTGTTTTTGCATCGATTCTTTAAATTCTCAAATGGTATCCTGGTCCTTATGATGCTGCCAAACAACTTTTATTGAGAAAATCCATTTCGAGCGAAGTTTTCAAACTTCTTTATCTACAATTGCTATTGACTATTCTTGGTAAGACAAATTCTGGTCAATTTCTACTGACTGTAGGTCTAGCACATGAGACTCATTCGAAAGGTACTTCATAAGCATGGATATGTGGAATACAGGGTGTACCTTATTCTTGCTAGGTGGAATAGCTAATTCATAAGCTCTACTTCCTATTCTTTGAAGAATCTAGAATAGTCCAATGTATCTTGAACTCAACTTACATTTTTTTTTTTGAATCTCATCACTCTCTTAAACAGTGAAATCTTTAAAAATACATAATCCCATTCTTGAAATTCAAGGTCTGTGCGCCGATGATCAGCATATGACTTTTGTCTACTCTGAGCTGCTTATATTCTAACTCGGATTAACTTGATCTTTTCTACTAAATCTTGGATTAGCTTAGGACCCAAAAGTTTATGTTCACCTATTTTAAACCAACCTAGAAGAGACTTACTCTTAAGCCCATTTAAAGCTTCAAATGGAGCTATTTGAATACTAGAGTGGTAGCTATTGTAATACGCAAACTCAATCAAAGGCAAATGTTGGTCTCAGCTACCTTCAAAGTCAGAGGCGTATGCTTTTAACATATCCTCTAAGGTCTGGATGGTTGGCTTAGACTAATCATCTGTTTGGGGATGAAACGCCGTACCAAATTGTAACCGAGTACCTAATGTTTCTTGAAATGATCTAAAAAACTTAGAGGTAAATTGTGTACCCTGATCAGAGATAATAGAAATAGGGATACCTTGTAAAGATACCACATTATCTAGATAAATCTTGGCATACAAAGAAGTAGAATATGTAGTCTTTACTGGTAGGAAATGAGCAGATTTAGTCAATCTGTCCACAATCACCCAAATGGAATCATGGCCTTTCAAAGTGCATGGTAACCTTACCACAAAATCCATAGTTATCTTATCCCATTTCCACTCATGAATGTCTAGGTTCTGGAGTGTCTCAGTAGATCTTTGATGTTCAGCCATCACCTGCTGACATGTCAAGCATTTAGACACGTATTCAGCTACGTCCTTCTTCATACCTTGCCACAAATACAAATCTTTCAAGTCCTGATACATCTTCGTAGCTCATGGATACATAAAATAAGATGATGTATGAGCTAACTCTATAATTCGAGCCTTTAGTTCATTTTTCGGAAGAATTACTATTTTTTCTTGCATTATCAAAACGTCTTATTTATCTATAATTAATTGACTTGTTTCTCCTTACTTTAATATATTTATCTAGTCTAACGTGAAATGATCTGTTGTTTGTGCTGCTCTAATCTCATCAGTCAGCATCAATTTTACCTGAATCTATGCTAGTAAAACTCCTGAGTCGGATATCATAAAGTTCACTCTACCCTAAAATCACTCTTGAAATTTTCTAACTTTGGATTGCCTGGAGACCACTAAGTGTGACAAATTAGCCATTGATTTTCTACTTAATGCATCTACCACCACATTCACCTTACCAAGATGGTATTGAATGGTGCAATCATAATCCTTTAAAAGCTCAACCTAACTTCTTTGTATTAAATTGAGATCCCTCTGATCAAGGATATATTTAAGGCTCTTGTGATTAGTATATATCTCAAATGTCTCACTGTAAAGATAGTGTCTTTAAATCTTGAGAGTAAATATGACTTCTGCCATTTCTAAATCACGAGTAGGATAATTTCGCTCATAACTTTTTAGCTGCCTCAATGCGTAGGCTATTACTTTGCCAAATTGCATTAAAACACACCCTATGCCTATTTTAGAAGCATCGCAATATATTGTAAATCCTCCCAAATTAGATGGCAAAGCTAATATAAGAGTAGTGGTCAAATGCTTCTTAAGCTTCCGGAAGCTCTCCTCACATGTATCCGACCAGACAAATTTTACATTCTTTTGAGTTAGACAGTTTAAAGGGGTTGCTCTACTGGAAAAATTCTGAACAAAGCATCTGTAATATCTTGCAAGACTTAGAAAGCTTTAATTTCAGTCACAATAGTTAGGCGTAGCCAACTCTGTATTGGTTCAATCTTCTTACTGTCTACACATATCCCCTCTTTGGATACTACATGGCCTAGGAATGCAACTTCAGATAACCAAAATTCACACTTCAAAAACTTAGCATAAAGCTTATGTTCCCTTAGAGTCTGTAATACCAATTGAAGATGTTTTTCATGTTCTTCAATGCTTAGAGAATACACAAAAATATCATCAATAAATACAATGACAAACTAATCTAAAAAGGGTTTGAACACCTTATTCATTAAATTCATAAATGCAGCTGGTGTACTAGTAAGCCCGAAAGACATTACCAAGATAAACATTACGAAGGTCTATCTTGGAAAAGCATTGAGCTCTTTGCAATTGATCAAACAAATTGTCTATTCACGTCAATGGATACTTGTTCTTAATGGTGACTTTATTTAGTTGTCTATAATCAATGCACAACCGAAGAGTCACATATTTCTTTTTCACAAATAAAATAGGAGCGCCCTATGGAAACAAGCTCAGACGTATGATGAAGAATCTGCAATTTCGATAAAAATTAAAATTTACATTTACGATAAGGTTTTGATATAGATGTTATGAGGAAAAAATTAATTAAGGTTACATATGCATAGTTAACATGAAATTGAGAATGCATAAAGTATTGAAGTTGTAGAGATTTTATGGAAAAATAAAATTTGAAATTTATTATTTAATAAGGTTACTTAATTTTTTGCTAAGTATTATATATATATTGATATACATTAAGCCCAAATTAGATTTAAGAGAGACCCAAAAAGATAAATTAAAATAAATTAATAATAATAATCTAAGCTTAGTCAATTTTTATAAGCCCAAGTGGCCAATATGATATAATTAATTAAATGGAAATTATTTTAACTTTTATATTTTATTTCTTAAAGGAAACATGGAGAGAATTCTAGAATTCTCTCTGTTCATCTACTTAATCTTAAATTAAAAAAAAAGAAGAAACTAAGGAGGGAAGAAGATGTAACGGAGAAAGAAAAGAATAAGTTGTTGAAATGGAGGAAAAGGTGAAGTGGGAGCAAATTTTGTGAAAATAAAAGAGAGAAGAGAAAAGAAAATAGAAGAAGAGAGGAAGAGGTACGACGGGAAAAAGGGGAAAATAAGAAAAAGAGGAGAAAATATTTCTTTTGTTCTTTCGTTTCTCTTATTCTCTTTTTGTAATGAAATAACTTGTTCTTCTTCCATTTGGTTGCAAGCACACAAAATTAGCATAATCTCCACAAATAGTCGACCCTGTCAACCATCGGCAAGGTATTATGTTGGAAACGAATAAGCACAAACCTGTGAGTGGATAATCTATTTTCAAAATGTTTTTATTTTTCTACAAAATATTATTTATACAAAATGTTTAATCTATGAATATTTTAAAAATCAATTTAAAGGAATATTTATTTTATTTCTTTAAAAGTGTGGTTGAATCAAATGTTTAAAATGCACATCTTTTTATGGATTTGATTTAATTGTTAAATTATGCCATGAACTCAATGTTTATGAAAATTTAATATGCTTAAAATTAATATATTGGAGTAAGAGTAAAATTTTAGAAAAATGTATTAGATGTGTGTGAATTATTCTGTGGATGATTGATTTGAAATGAAATGATTTTTTATGGATACATGATGTATATGATGAATATTGTGAAATAAATTTTATGTTATGAATTGGTGTATCTTACTCTTGATAACACTTCTGTACAGAGGATCCTCTCTTACTTGGGGGAAGTGTAAGAGAGTGAGATAATGTTTCTGAATATGGGTAAAATTTCTATAGTGGTATAATTTTGATTAGTAGACAAGGAGATCCCACCATGTTATAGCGGTCAGGTTAGTAGGACTAAAAGACCAAGGCAGTTACTTTTCTACATAAGTTAGTGTTTTATACCGCACCTTTTATTAAGGTTAACGTTAACAAGAGGGCTAAATAAATTTATTTTATATACGAATACAGAAAACTCATTAGCGGGTTTCAAGATGTCTACCAGGGATGTCTCGGGAGATAGTTCTTGGCAAGCCCAAAAATTTGTAATTAAACATCCACATAATTTTTAAATATGAAATCAATTTATTTTAATTACTAAAGTGATTGGAATTTAAATTTCTGTGAATTGCTATATTTTAAAATTTACTCTTTTACTCCATATTTATTGGTTTTATTACTTTATTTTAATCCACTCACTAGGTCTTTAGAACTCACCCCCTTACCTTTTAGTGTGCCGGATTAACAAGTAGTTGGAAAGAAAAGAGAGATTTTGGAATAGTGGAGACATAGGCAAAGAACAATGTATACATACTGTAGTTATTAGGGCACATGAGTTTATCATGCATCTGAGAGTTATAAATGGGGTCAGACATGAGCATGTTGAAAATATATATGTATATATCTATATAAGTTGCATCATTTATTTCATTGTACCAAAATTTTTAAATACATTGAAGAATTTCTGTATAACATTATTGGATATATGACATTAAATGATTTATGCATTATGATTTACAATATTTTCTATTTAAAAATCAAATATGCACATTTATACATGTAGAGAGAGTGAGGCTTAGGGTGACGGTGGAGTCCGTTACTTGCCAGTAGCATCTTCGAGTTAGGGGTGTTACATATGAAGTCTTTATCAAGTAGATTTTGCAATTGAACCTTTAATTCTTTTAACTCTGCTGAAGCCATTCGATATGGAGGAATTGAAATAGGCTAAGTTTCTGGAATAACTTCTATACTGAATTCAATCTGTCTATCAGTGGATAAACTGAGCAATTTATTAGGGAAAACATCAGGGTAATTTTTAATTACAAGGACTAAATAAAAACTTGGACTATCTTTCTTAGAATAAGACACATGTGTGAGGTATCCCTTGCACTTCTTTTTAAGTAAACTTAGCATGGACATAGTAGATATGAGATTATTGGAAACTTCACTCCAATCTTCATGATACTTAGATAAGGGCTCTCTCAATACTTGGAAAGTAACTACCTTTCGGTAACAATCTAACACAGCATAATACCTGGACAACCAGTCCATGCCTAGGATTATATTAAAATCTATAATCTTAAGCAGAATCAAGTCTGCATGATGAGCATGACCCTCAACAACAACAATGCATGCTCTCAAAATTTTAAAAACTACTACAGCGCTACCTGTAAAAGTATATATAGTGATATAAAACTTTAATGTGTCCATAACTTTACCTAGACATGATGCAAAGTATGGTGAAATAAAAGAATGAGTTACGCCAGGGCCAGATAGAACTCTGGCATATCAGGATTCCATAAGAAGAATACTTGTAACTACAGCATTGGATGCTTGAGCATCCTAAAGGGTTAAGGCAAAAACTATGGCTAGACCTCTTGCAACTGAAGCTTGTCATCTCCTCCCTGATGGTTAACCTTTACCCGTGGATCCCTGACCTTCTTGATCCCTTACTCTTGAAGGTGGCATAGGTGCTGAAATAGGGGAAAGTCGACTAGTTACTAACTGTGACTGATTCAGAAGGTAATCCCACTTAATATGGCCTGTTTGCCCACAACGATAGCAAGCACCCAAGCCTCTTAAACACTGCTCAATATGTGGGCGTCTACAGTGTTGATACAGAGGCATGAAAGATTGTGCCACTAAAGTAAAAGATGTCAGTTGAGAACTGGCACCTTGAATAAATTGCCTATCAGAGACTCTTAAAATTCTCTCTTCTAGCAATCATATTTCTGGCAGCAATTTCACTCATAGATTTTCCCTAGTCCAATTGATGAGACTTTCTTAGTTCATCTGATCTTGGCTTTTTGTGAGATTCTCTTTCTGCTTGTATGTCTTGAACCTTCTTCTCAAATCTGTAAGCAGCATCCAAAACCTGCGTGTAGGAAGTGGTCTCTGAATTTGGGATAGAACGGTACAGATAATCTTAAAGCCCATTTATGAATCTCTTGGCCTTCATTTCTTCAGTACTTACTAATTAAGGGGTATAACGAGAAAAACGTGTAAAATGCGCATCATACTCAACTACTGACATATGTTCTCCTTGAACTAACTGTTCAAACTCTCTAGCTCTTGCATCTCTAAGGCTTTGAGAGAGAAAATGAGTCAGAATCACAGTGCTGAACTCTGGTGACTCTAATGATGGTCTTGATTCTCCTCTGTTTTACAAGTATGAGGTATACCACTTAAAAACGATATCTTGAAGTTGAAATTGTTAGTATTGTATGCCCTAAAGTCATTCGTGTTGTCTATTTTGGGCATACTGTATTGAATTATTATTGTAATATGTATGGTAAATATTTATTAATAAAAAAAATTATTTTAATTTATGTATGTATGCTGCTTCTTCTATTTATACATACTAATAATAGAATATGCATATGAATTGTCCAAGATAATTAGATTATCTAAATAGTTTCCTGCATATATAACATCAAATGGGCATCAATGTCGTGCAGTAGGCACATTGAATGTCTTTGGTGAATATCATCAAATGATATTAGTGCAGATGACATGATAGTCATGTCATTAGGACATTAGTGTAGACTAACAGTTAGCGAACTATTTTTCAAATGTGAATATAGCTATGATGAATTACACAGAAGTATATTGTTAATAATTCATCACATAATTATACTAATATATTAACTACACCTTAGACCTGAGACATCATAGTTATTGATCGATATAGATGCATATGATTTATGTGGTGTATAAATGTAAGACTAATCATGTCTTATACACATAAGCCAGTTTGGTCATGTGTTGTTTATATCGAGATGCAAATGATTATCGGATGGAATTAATTATAGAGGATTTCGAGGTTCCGTTGACTCGGTCCAAATTCGAGTTCCTAGATGGATATTAGTAAATGGCTAAAAACAAAGTCTTTGTCCAAAGCATACATGTCATATAAAGAGTTAGTAATGATAAGTTCAGCACGTATTGATTAATTATTCACATATGACTAAATTTAGGGTTTTGACATTTGTAAGCCATAATTTAATTCGGATTATTCACACGGAATGTATAATTAATCATAATAGGTTTGATAAAGAGTTTTTTCATTGTGGTTTAGGGATTATGGCATATTGCTAGACGTTAACCATAGTTGTTGAGTATCCGAATTATTTGAAACGAACTTGATAAGATCGATTTCAGCTCATAGCTAACTCCACAGTGAACCTAAGAGATCACAATCAATAATTTGTGTTCTTTCTTGCTATGAGAGAAATTAAATATTATTCGCAAGAGAGCTAGTACTCTCAGAGATAATATTAGGGCGAAAATTGTAAATAGTTTACTCGTTAAATAGTTTAATAATTTGATAATTATGTTTAATGACCCGAATATTACTTAAAGTAAGTTACAATATTTCATTAATATTTAGAATTACAAATGGAATTAAAATAAATTTGGTCAAAATAAGTTTGACAGAATTTGAGATCAATTTATAAATTTTTTTAAATATGGGAGCCTAAGTGATATTTTATATTTACTATTGAGAAGCTTGTTTGACAAGTTTTGGAACTCATTTATTTTTGACTAAAAGACTAGGAGTACTTTAGTAAATGAGAATATATAAAAGGCAATTTTCTAATTTTTGAAATTAATTTTTGATTATTATGAAAAATATCAAAAGCTCTCTCTCTCTAGCAAAAGGCCTAGGCAAGAATGGCATAAGAGGTTTGATTTCTTAGAGATATTGTAATTTCAAGGTTTTTCTCTTCATTCATAAGCTAATTATTAGCTTAATTGCATATATTATTGATTATTTTTGTGAAAATAATGATTAAATGCATGATTAAATGCCATAAACCATAAATATTTAATTTCACCTAATCAACACTTTCAAATGGTATCAGAGCATGTTATGATGTTAATTATATGCTTGATTTATTGTTGGAATGGTTGATTATGCAAGATTGAAGTTTGGGTATAAATTGGAGAATTTAGGATTTATGGAAATTCTTATAATTTCAAGGAAGAAGATGATGAATAGTTCATTATCTTAAGAAGTTAATGAAGTCATATGATGATTATGGAACCATGGATGTGTGATTTCATGTGATGAAATTGAAAGAAATTGAAATGGAGGCATACGGGTCATCATTGTAATTTGAAAACAAAAGTTGATTTTGTTCATTTGATGGCATGTATGATATATATTTCATGTAATGACATGATATTGATCGTGTATAAACCCTTAAAATATTAGCCATTATTGATCTTAAGCATAAAAGTTTATGTTTTGTTAATTAATGCATGGTTAATTGTTAACTATGTGTGATTATCATGAATACATAATAATTAAGTGTTAATTGTTGTGTTTTGATTATTAATGGATGTTAATTATGTGATAATTAATTTTCATTTAGTTGATTGTAATAGTATAATTCATTTGATGGATTATTAATTAGATTAATGAACTTATTAGTGTGATTAATAAATGTTCAAATCTACAATTAATAACTAATTAATTTGATTAATTAGTTTATGGTGTGTGTATATATATATATATATATGATAATATGTATATATGTATATTGGATAATACAGGAATGGTAATATATTGTATATGATACATGTTATCATCATTATGCATAATATATTTTGTTATTTAATTATGACATTAAAAAGTTAATGTTAATTTGGCTAATTTTGATTGGCCCTTTAATAATTGATGAATAATGTCCAACTTAAGCATTAATGTATTGATATAGGTTGGCTAATTTTGATTGACTCTTTTATTAAACATTATTTTTGTAATGATGAACTTTATAAATATGTTTATAATGTTTTAATTCATACCTTGTTGATACATTAATGGTTTTTGGCATAATATGATTGGCCTATAGTTAATATGATTAACTTTAGGTGATTTTATTATTTTAAATGTTATTTGTTTTGATAATGATATGCCAAAATTTATTTTCATATTTTAGGAAACATTAGAAATTGACATTTAGTTACTAATACCTTAATTAGTTTAAGTTAAATTGTTTGATTTGTTAGACAAATTAAACAAATAATAAAAGCAACAAGATTACTAGTATGACAAGTAATCTAGGCCGAATAAAGCAATCTGATTAATTGTTGGTTGAAAAACCCAAACTGTTAAACGATTCGATTAATTTTTCGATAATTTATTGAAATCGTTTCTAATAAATTATTTTTCAATCATTAAAATGGTTATTCATGTGACGAATAATTCAAACAACATGAATAATGAAATTCTTTATTCGACAAATAATTTTCACCGAGCACGTGAATAGTATTACCGTTCACGTAGTTACTGTTCACATAAATAGTTGTACTGTTTATGTAAAGAGTAAAATTATTTGGAATAGTATTTTGCATGCTTATGTGATAAGTAATGCAAATTAATCAAGCATATTTTACTTGTATGAAAAGTAAAGGTAAAAATTGACATTAAGAGTAAAATATTATAATAACACCGGTTATGCATATGTATATAAGTATATATGATATAAAAACATATATGTATATATAAAAAGTAATAATTGTTCATAAGATGAATGATTACTAGTGTTAGTCCTTAGCCCTAAAAGATAGTTTTATGAAATTGTTTAATATGAGAGAATATTTACATAAGATGTGAATAATATGAGTGCTTAATTAATAACTCTTAATAATTATCATATTATGTTTGCCTTCCATTGTAGGATAATTAATTATTTTTTTTACATAAATTTCATACTCCAAGATTTCTGTTATATGAGGGGTAAAAGGTTTGTGTATTTGAATTAGGTTATTTGGTTCTCAGTGATATTCGAATCTTGACCAAGATTCTATTATGTGAGATAGGGATAAATATATTATATGGGAAGGTATAATGGTTTGAATATGACTAGTGTAGGATACTAAGAATTATATTATGTGAGGTATCTAAAATTAGGGCAAAATAATGAATCGAGTTTTGTATGTGATACAGAAAGGAAAAGTTCTTTACTTATTGAATTTAATTAACAAATATTTCTATTATGTGAGGTTAAGTAGTTACAGATGAGAATTCGATTACCCATAAATTTTCTAAAATCCAACAAAATATTTAAACCTAATTTTAGGAGTGTAGGATTTAAATAAGATAGTGAGAGCTGATATGATCAATTTAATTATTAATAATGTTTTCAATAGTTAAATTCATTATTTATAATTCAATGCACTAATAAACTATTTTCTTGTGTCTTTTCGGTTTTCTCTTGTGATCATCAAAATGTCGTTTGTAAATGTGTTTCATAAGATTTTAGTCAATAACATGCTTATCGGCCATAATTTAAAGGACTAGTTAAGAAACTTGAGAGTAGTTCTCGAGTTTAAGAACCTAGGTTATGTTTTAGAGGTAGAGATGCCTATGTCATTAGAGGTGGATGTTCCTTTGGAGGAGAAGGAAACCTTTAATAAATGCCAGGTTGATAATGCTTCCATGAATCGGGAGCTACAAACCCGATATGAGAATATGCAATCATCGTATGAGATACTTAAATCCCTATGATAGTTGTATGGAGAAAATTCTCGTGTTGTCAAGTATGAGCTATGCAATATCTTATTTAATATGAAGCTCAGGGAGGGAGTCTCGCCTAATGATCATGTCATTAAGATGATTACATCATTGGGCAGTTAGACGCTTAGGACATACGAATGCCTCATCGTCTAAAGGTAAATTTAATTCTCCAATCACTCCTGCTCAGTTTTAAAAGTTTTATTATGAATTATAACCTTAATAGAATTTACTTTTCCCAAGTTGCACAATGAGCTTTAAGAATATTATAAACAAAATAATAAGAGTAAGGGATATGAGGATGTCCATATAGCCCTGGTAAACGGCCACAACGTTTATCTCAAGGTCCAAAAGTTGGACCTAAGAAAAAGAAAGCCAAGAAGACTTTACCTCCTAAACAATTAAAATCAAGTCAAAGCTCAAAAGAAAATGTTTTCAATGCATGGTTGAAGGACATTAGAAGAGAAACTACCCTAAATACCTTGAAAGTCTCAAAAAGGCTAAGAAAGGTATGTATAGCAGTAATATGATTGAATATGTATTAAGTGTTAATTCTGATATTCATTCATGGGTTATTGATTCTACTGCTATATCTCACTTCTATGTGTCTTTGCAGGTGATGCCGAATAGTTCTGCTCTCTTAGGCAATGAGATCGTTTTGCGGATGGCTAATGGAGGAATAGTTACTGCTGAGGCCATTGGGACATGCGGTTGAGATTCGTATCGGGACACATTTTGAAGTTAGATAAAGTTTTGTATTTTGCTTCTGCTGTACGAAATATTATTTCTGTATCTGTAATATGTAATAATGGTTATTCTGTACAGTTTAATGAAAATGAATGTACATTATATTTTAGAAATGTATGTATAGGCAAAGCAATTAATACAAATGGATTGTATGTCCTTCAGTTGAGTAATAGTTATTTAATTTCTTCCATTACTAATAAAAGAATTAAAATTGAAACGAATCTTAAATATCTATGGCATCACATATTAGGCCATATCGGGGATAGAAGGCTTACTTAACTCAGAGCTAATGGATTATTGATCTCATTGGGTTCTGAATCCACTCCGATGTGTAAGTCGTTTCTTTGAGAAAAAATAAACAAATTGCCTTTTAAGAATAAAGGCGAGACGTCAAAAGAGCTGTTGGACCTTGTACATACAGATGTATGTAGACCATTCAGTACATTGGCCAGAGGAGGTTTTAAGTACTTTATTACCTTCATCGATGATATGTCACGGTATGGGTATTTGTATTTAATGAAATACAAATCTGAATCATTTGAAAAGTTCAAAGAATTTAAGAATGAAGTGGAAAACCAAACGAGAAAAAGTATTAAGAGTTTACGATCAGATCGTAGAGGCGAGTACTTGAATACTGAGTTTCAAGAGTTCTTGAAAGATAATGGGATTATCTCGCAGTTGACTCCTCCTTATACACCTCAGCTTAATGGTATATTGGGGAGAAAGAATCGTACTCTATTAAATATAGTGCGATCGATGGTTAGTTTTACAGACATACCATTGTATTTATGGGGATATGCTTTATAGACTGTTGTACACATTCTCAATAAAGTTCCTTCCAAATCAGTCTAAAAGACCCTATATGAGATATGGAGTGGTAAGAAACTCAGTCTCAATTATATGAGAGCTTGAGGTTGTCCTGAATATGTCAAGTTGGTCAAATTTGATAAACTTGATTCCAAATCGGAGATGGGTTGATTCATTAGATATTTTAAAGATAGTTTAGGATATCAATTCTACTTTCCATCTAATCAAAGAATTTCGATCAGTAGGAACGCACACTTCTTAGAGAAAGAGTTTCTTGAAGAAAGTGGTGCAAGAAGAGAAATCAAGTTAAAAGAAGAGTCTTTTGAGCCTCGATCTGACCATGCTGATAATGAAGAGTCTAGTCAGCTGACTTCTATCCTAGTTAATCCAATTCCAACTTGTAAATCTTCTAGACTTCCTAAATTCTCATAGAGATATGGATTTCGAATCTTACTTATTAGGAGCAACATATCATGGAAATGATCTAAGAACCTATGAAGAGGCAATCTTGGATAAAGATTCAAGAAGATGGCTAGAAGTGATGAAATTCGAAATGGATTCCATGCATATAAACCAAGTTTAGACACTTGTTGATCCACTAGAGAGAATAGTTTCTATTGAAAATAAATGGATCTTCAAGAGGAAGATTGGTAAAGATGGACAGGTTGAGACCTACAAGGCACGGCTTGTTGTAAAGGGTTATACTCAGAAACAAGGGTTAAATTATGAAGAAACTTTTTCGTCCATAGCTATGATAAAGTTCATTAGGATTATGCTAGCCATAACAGCATACTATGATTATGAGATTTGGTAGATAGATGTAAAGGCCGCATTTCTCAATGGTTATATTGAGGAGAACCTGTTTATGAAACAGCCAATTGGTTTTTGTATCATCTACTAAGCCACATAAAGTATGTAAGTTGCATCGATCTATTTATGGATTGAAGTAAGCCTCGAAGAGTTGGAACATCCGATTTGATGAGATAGTTAAATCGTTTAGTTTCATCAAAAACCCGAATGAGTCTTGTGTATAAAAGTGGGTTAAAGATCACGCGATCACGTTCTTGATATTATATGTGGATGACATATTATTGATGGGTAATGACGTAAGCATGATGGATGAGGTTTAACTCTGATTATCTAGAATTTTTTCCATGAAAGATTTGGGTGATGCAACCTATATTATCGGGATTCGAATCTATAGAGATAGATGGAAGAGGATAATTGGATTATCCAAAATGTTGTATGTTGAAAAGATGCTGAAAAGATTCAGCATGAAGAACTCTAAGAGAGATCCCTTGCCCTTCAATCATAGTTTTCATCTTTCTAAAAATATGGGTCTGAAGACTGATAAAGAGCAGCAACGGATGTGTAGTGTCCCATATGCATCAGCTATTGGCAATGGGAGTTTGTTAGTGTTGTATGCCTTAAAACTATTCGTGTTGTCGATTTTGGGCATATTGCATTAAATTACTATTATAATATGTATGGTACATTTTATTAATAAAAGAAATTATTTCAATTTATGTGTGTATGTTGCTTATTCTATTCATACATACTAATGATAGAATATGCATATGAATTGTTCAAGATAATTAAATTATCTAAATAGTTCCTTACATATGCAATATCGAATGGGCATCGATGTCTCGTAGTAGGCACACTGAATGTCTCCGGTGAATATCATGAAATAATATTAGTGCGAGTGACATGATAGTCATTTTATTAAGACGTTAGTGTGGACTAACAGTTAGAGAACTATTTTTTGAACGTGACCAAAGCTATGATGAATCACACAGAAGTATGTTGTCAATAATTCATCATATAATTATATTAGTGTATTAACTACTTCTTAGACCTGAGACATTATAGTTTTTGATCGGTATAGATGCACATGGTTCATATGGTATATAAATGTGAGGCTAATCATGTCTTGTACACACAAGCCAGTTTGGTCATATGTTGTTTATATCGAGATACAAATGGTTGTCAAATGGAATCTGTTGACTCGATACAGAGGATTTCAAAATTTCGTTGACTAGATCCAAGTTTCAATTCTCAAACGGATATCAGTAAACTGCTGAAAACAAAGTCTTTGGCCAAAACATACATGTCATACGAAGAGTTCGTAATGATAAGTTCAGTACATGTTGATTGATTATCCGCATATGACTAAATTTAGGGTTTTGACATCCGTCAGCCCTAATTTAGTTGGAATTAGACGAACGGAAGGAGATTATTCACACAGAATGTATAATTAATCATAATAGGTTCGATGAAGAGTTTCTTCATTGTGGTTTAGGGATTATGGCCTGTTGCTAGACGTTAACCATAGTTGTTGAGCATCCGAATTGTTTGAAACGAACTTGATAAGATCGATTTTAGTTCACAGCTAACTCCACAGTAAACCCAAGAGGTCACAACCAATAACTTGTGTTCTTCCTTGCTATGAGAGAGATTAAATATTATCCACAAGAGAACTAGCACTCTTGAAGATAATATTAGGTCGAAAACTATAAATGGTTTATTCGTTAAATAATTTAACAATTTGAGAGTTATGTTTGATGACTTAAATGTTACTTAAAGTAAGTTACAATATTTCGTTAATATTTAGAATTACAAATGGAATTAAAATAAATTTGGTCAAAATAAGTTTGATCGAATTTGGGATCAATTTGTAAAATTTTCAAAATATAAAGGCTTAAGTGAGATTTTATATTTACTATTAAAATACTTGTTAGACAAGCTTTGGGACTTATTTGTCTTTGACTAAAAGATTAGGGGTACTTTAGTAAATGAGAATATATATGGTAATTTTCTAAGTTTTGAAATTAATTTTTGATTGTTATCAAAAATATCAAAAGCTCTCTTTCTTTCTAGCAAAAGGCGAAGACAAAGATGGCATAAAGGATTTGATTTCTTAGAGATCTTGTAATTTCAAGATTTTTCTCTTCATCCCTAAACTAATTGTTAGCTTAATTGCATGTATTATTGATTAATTTTGTGAAAATAATAATTAAATACCATAAACCCTAAATGTTTAATTTCACCTCATCAACACTTTCAGAAACCTCACAAGTTGCACTGCCCTTGATGAAAAACAACCTAAAGCAGTATAAATTTTATTAGATTTTTCAAGAAATCCTAACGGGTCAGAGTCGGGTCGTATCTTAAAAAATGTAAGAGGTTGCATTTTCCTCAAATCTTGTAATGTCACCATAATTACCTGCCTCTGAACTAATGAAGCAAGAATTGAAATTAGGGTAGGAGCTGAAACATAGGGTACTAGAGGTTGTTGTTTTCTCAACAATTGTACTATTGTTTCCATAGTTTGTTGCATATGTTGCATCTCTGTTGCACAACATTATCAGTTGAGCTTGCTTCATTTTCAGCTATTCTCTCTCTTATATCGTCAACCCTTCCTTTGCGAGGATGTCCCTGACCCCTAGGTGCATGTTCTCGAGGTAAGGAAGAGCTTTAATCAAGGGCATTGGTCTGAGGGCCCCACTGACACTAGCATGTCTTCGAGGGGGCATGACTATATAAATTTATAAGAAATAATGAGGTTAATTTATCAAAGTTCTTATAAATCTAACAAATATATATATATTATTTATTTTTTTTGAAGATAAACCACGTAGATCAGATACCAGAGTAGTGCCTTATATATAAGTATCCAAGAGTTACAACATATAAGACTTTACCCTTACCATGCAGTTACAGACCTCTAAACCATGCTATGATACCAATTTTATCACATCCCAGAATTTCTGGAAAGTGATCGGTAGAAGACAAGACTCACTTGTCTCCTTCAGCCTCATATTATCGTGTAACCTATTATATATATATATATATTAAATAGACAAATATGAATTTTATATAAATCACCACATAATTATATTACCCAAAATGGACTTAGTTCATTAAAATTTGCAAAAAAAACCTTATGCCCATGACAAACATATAAACCAACTATCGTCAAATATATATACATGATCTTTAATTCATAAACCATAACTATGCATGTGTGGACCCAAACCCTATGACTGCATGTCGATATCCTGATCCATTAGTTTATTATTGAGGACAGCTACTATACTTCTGGATTATAAATAGTACCTACAAAACTGAAGTCAGGGGAAGGGTAAGTCTTAGGAAAACTTAGTAAGTAGAAAGAAAATTTTCAATAAAATCATTATATACTTATACATATACTTTAAGAAAGTACAAACTGCATATAATCATTTATCTGTTCATTACTTGTATATATTAGGGTATCATTGTATACAAATATACATACAACATCATGCGCACACATCTTTAATTTGTCCATAATCAGGGCTATGCACTTGATCGGATAGAGGGACAGTTTATACCCAGGGCTATGCACTTGACTGGGCAGAGGGATTATATCTGGATCTATAGATCAATTTTGTGGCACACGTACATGCATTCGCATATGCACACGCATGCAATCATATCAACACACACACACACATATATATCATAAATGAAGAATTTATATCAACATCATATTCGACTTCTTCCTGACCATAATCTCATAACTCATCAACACTTCCACAAGTAACTAATATCTCAACCCATCATTTCCATATACATAACTATAATCATAAAAATAATTATGAATATCACATTAAGAAAAATAAGAAAGTATAAGTATTTCATTCACTAGTCATGGTCTGGCTGATAAAAATCAAGGTGTGTGATGGGAATATAAAATGTCATATTTTTTTCTTTTAATGTTTAGTCTTTTATACTTAATTGGTGCCTAAATGTACTCATTATTCTTATTATTTTGATTTAGAATGCAATTGGAGGTGTTAAGTGCAAAACAAAGTTAATTGGGTGATTTTGGACAATTTTGATATTACTTTGTAATATGAGCATAACTCTCTCATCTGAGCTCCTGTTGAGATGATTCAAGATGATATGAAATGACGAGAAAAGCTTTATAACTTTCGTATTTTGAGTTTTGAGATATAAGGGCTGTGTTAAGGTCGAAATTGAGTTTAAAATTATTACACTTGTACTGTTAACGTTTTGGAATGTCCCTTAGCCTGCAATTCTAAAACTCGAATTTGATGCGGTTTATTTTCGGAAGTTTCCAGATCTGGCGCACGAAAATTTCAGTTGAAATCACCACCTTCTTAGTTATATTAAGACTTTATTTTATTTTAATATTGCCCTTATTAAATCATCACTTTCCTAGTTATATTAGGACTTTAATTTATTTCTTAATTAGTCATATTTGGAGATTGTTATTTTATGATAATATTTAGAATATTTTTAGGGATTTTTAGAGACTTGACAGACGTCATTCTCTCCTCTATTTTCTCTAATTTTTCTTTCGAGTTTCATTGTGGCCTTGCGTGGCTAAACTTTTATAATTGGTCAAAGGAAACAGAAGCCTCGGAATCAATAAAACTGTGAGATTTAATTTGTTTTTATTGTTCAATTTATGCTTGGGTATTAGACATTCTTCTGTATTTATTTTCATGATTGTCTCATTTAATTACTAAGAGCCCTACTAGTTTATTATATGTTGTAATCTACTGCTAGGTTAGAAATCAATTTCGTAATTGATTGATCCTTTTAATTTGTGAAGCAACTAAGATTTAATAATTTACCGCGTCAGAAATATTTATATTTTAGAAAGAATGCTCGACTAAATTAAATGCAACCGCTTGTGCTTGTGTTGTTTAGTTTCATCGATTTCTCTAATTCTTAAGGCTATTACTAGATTAAACCCTTAGCGCTTATCTTGGGTTATTTAGTAGTTAGGGTTAATCAAATCGCTTGTTTTCTAATTAACTATGACTAAGGAGAGATAGGAAAATAAATCCAATGGTGAATATTCAAAGTGTGAATTGATATATAGTTGTATCAATGATCAGTTGTAAAATTTCGATGGTGGATATTGACTTTGACCAATGTTTGTTCTTGTGATTAATTTTAATACATCAATTTGAATTATTCCTTAGTTGTTTTTCTTAAATTTATTTTTGTTATACTCAAAAACCCTCATCCTTATTCATGTAACATAAAATTATACTAGATACTCTCCGTATCTTTGGGAATGATCCTTACTTACACCACTACATATATTTTTAAGAGTATAGATTTTATTTTTTGTTGCCTACAACAGCACATCAAATTTTGTTGCCATTGCCGGGGAGTAATTCTAGTTTATTATTATTATTATTATTATTATTTTATGCTTCTTATGATCCTTATTTCGTTCTTGAAATTTTAAAAAAAATCATTAGTTTTTGATAATTACGGTTTCGGCAAAATTCGAATTTCGATAGAACTAGGTCTTGATAATATTGTTTTTTTTTAAGGGAAACGACGTTTTGAGCAAGACTAATTACTAGCTCCACCCTCTCAAGGCTAAATTCTACCATTTTATAGGGTTTTTAAGCAATTTTGTGTTTTAGTGTAGAATTTTTTGTTTATTTTCATTACTCTAGATTTTTTCTAATTTATTTTTCATGGTTTATTAGAGTTTCCTTGATTGTTTATGACTATAACTCGATCTTCGAGTCAAGGTGATTTGCAGTGTGTCCAGAAATAGAGAGAACTTTACGCAGGTTATGGAGAGAAGCTTGAAGAAATTCCAAAAACAATGATCTAACTCTTGATTACCTATTTACTAAAAATCAAGCTTTGAAAAAGCTTACTGCCCTTAATTTGAATCAACAACCCTTATACATAACGTTCCCTGCTCTAGATGCTACTATTACTTTTGAATTAAAATATGGAGTAATACATCTCTTGCCCACTTTTCATGGCCTTACAAGTGAAGATCCTCACAAGCATCTAAAGGAGCTTCATGTTGTATGCACGAGTATAAAACCCACGGGGGGTGACTGAAGAGCAAATTAAATTAAGAGCCTTTTCGTTTTCTTTGAAGGATTTGGCTAATGATTGACTCTATTATCTACCTCCAAGAGTATTAGCACATGGAATGAGATGAAAATGTTGTTTTTGGAGAAATATTTTCAGCTTCAAGGGCATCCAACATTTGGAAAGAAATTTGTGGTGTAAGGCAGCACAACGGAGAGTCCTTACACATATATTGGGAATGTTTCAAGAAATTATGTGCAAGCTGCCCCCATCATCAAATTAGTGAGCAATTACTTATCCAGTATTTTTATGAGGGTCTTCTACCCACTAATAGGAGCGTGATTGATGGCGCTAGTGGAGGAGCTTTAGTGGATAAAACTCCTGAGGCCACGAGAAACTTGATTGCAAATATGGCTGCCAATTCTCAATAATTTGGCACTAGGTTTGATCCTCCTTCAAAGCATGTTAATGAGGTAAATATTTCCTCCCTTGAATAAAAAATTATGGGTTTAAATTCTCTTGTTCGTCAAATGGCTGTAGGTAATATGCAAATAGTGAAGGCTTGTGCAATTTGTACAGTAGTAGGGCATCCAACCAATATGTGCCCAACTCTTCAAGATGAGCCCAATGAGTAAGTGAACGCGGCGAGTGGTTTTCCTAGACAACTGCAAAGGAAGTATGATCCCTATTTAAGCACGTATAACTTAGGATGGAAGGATCACCCCAATCTTAGCTGTGGGAATCTACAAGGAAATCAGCCTGTTACTCAAAACCGTCCAAGTTACCAGCAATATAAGCAGCCATACTTCCCTAGACAACAACCGGGCCAAACTTCTAATTCTGGTATGACTTTAGAAGATATTGTTAAATCTCTTGCCACTAATACTTTGCAATTTCAACAGGAGACAAAACAATTTCAACAAGAGGTGAGGGCGAGTATTCAAAGTTTGGACAATCAGATGAGCCTGATGACAACTACAATTAGTCTGTTAGAGGCATAAAGTTCAGGGAAATTACCCTTTCAAACAGTAATAAATCCAAGAGGAAATGTAAGTGCAATAGTTTTGAGAAGTGGTAAAGAGGTTGAGATTCTAGTAAAGGTAGCCCCTGCATCGCAGAAGCAAGAAAATGAGAAAACCATTGTTTCCAATGACGATAATGCACCTAAGCGTAAGTTTCCACATCTTTCTGACTATAAACCAGTATCTCCTTTTCCTCAGGCTTTAGCAGAATCTAGAAAAGATGAGCAAAATAAAGATTTATATGAGACTTTTTGTAGATGTGAGGTAAATATTCCACTTTTAGATAAACAATTACTTTGTTATGCTAAATTCCTGAAAGAACTATACACAATTAAGAGGAAACAAAAACTTAAAGGATGTGAGAAGGTTACAATAGGGAAGAATGTTTTTGCAAATATTCAAAGAAAACTCCCTACAAAGTGCAAAGATTTAGGTATGTTTACTATCCCTTGTACTATAAGTAACACTAGATTTGAGAAGGCCATGATAGATTTAGGAGCTTCTATTAATGTCATGCCATATTCTATATATGCTTCTTTGAAACATGGAACTTTGAATAAAACTGGTGTTGTGATTCAATTGGTTGATGGATTTAATGCCTATCCTAAGAGTGTAGTTAAGGATGTTCTTTTGCAAGTAAATAACTTAGTTGTCACTGCTGATTTCTATGTGCTTGATATGGAGAATCTTGATCAAACCGCTCTTATTTTGTTAAGAAGACCATTCTTAAAGACTTCCAAGACTAAAATAGATGTTCATAGTGGCACACTTACAATAGAATTTGATAGTGAAATTGTTAAGTTTAATATTTATAATGCCATGAAATATCCTGGTGATGATAATCTTGTTTATTCTATTGATGTGATTGATTCTTTAACACATGAAGTTTTTGAACTTGATGGAAAATATGGATTGAAAATTGTTATTAGTAAGCATATTGAGAGAGAGAATAAAGAGTTAGCCTTGAGCACTGATTTGCAAGAAACTGTTGCAGCGTTGAATGATTTTTCGAAGTTACACAAGCTAGGTAATGTTCTTTATATTATGTTACCAATTTCTAACAAGAGACCTTTACCCTCTATTTTATAGGCCTTTACTCCAGATTTAAAGCCTATCCCTAATCACCTCAAATACGTGTTCTTTGGAGACAGAAGAACGTTACCAGTGATCATCTCCAATAAGCTTAGTACACCACAAGAAGAAAAGCTAGAGCACAAGGCTTATGGGGCTATTAAGAGTTTCAACATGAAGATGGATGAAAGTGGAGAACATAAGAAGTTGCAACTATAAGAGTTAGAGGAAATTCGCAATGATACTTATGAAAGTGTAAGGATTTACAATGAAAAGACAAAGGCTTTTCATGATAAAATGATATCTAAGAAAAAGTTTAAAGTTGGTCAAAAAGTCCTTCTATACCATTCACGGTTTCGTTTATTTCCGGGTAAGTTGCATTCTCGTTGGATTAGAGTTTTTGTTGTAACTAATGTTTTTCCTAATTGTGCAGTTAAAATTTAAAGTTAAACAACTTCCAAAGTGTTCAAGGTGAATGGCCATAGACTTAAGCCTTTTTATGAAGGTTTCCAAGTAGAGGATGTGGCGAAATTGGACCTTGAGGATCCGATTTATACTGATTGAACAAGGAACCATTAAGTCGAGCGAATGACAATAAACAAAGGCGCTGCTTGGGAGGCAACCTAACGGGAGTTTGTTTTTATTTTTTATTTTATTTTATTTTTGCATTTATATTTTGGTTATCTTTGCTTTTTCTTTGCATTTCACCTTACACTGGGGACAATGTAAGTTTTAAGTATGAGGGAGGGGATTTAGATTGTGTTTTAATTTTTCAAGTTTCCATTAAAAAAAAAAGGTTTTGCTTTCTGTGGTTTTCAACGATTTTTAGTTGTATATGTCATGAGTAAGATTAAATTAAGTTTGAAAAATTCATAACATGATTGAATAAGTAATCCTCTAACTTAGAATTAATTAGTCTAGTTATTTTCCTTGAGAATGGTAGTGACTAAATTTAGTAGACAAAAACTGGTGAGATTTTAAGCCTTTAGACTAATATATCCCTATTAGTCTCATTATTTTCTTTCATGTGAGATATTCTTCCTTGGATTTATTTCTCTAGAACTTGCCTTGATTCTCTTTAAGGTCATATTGACACATGCATGCATGAACATGATTAAGGCCCTCTTTGTTATAAGCTACATAAACCAAATAGCCTACCTTGTAATTAATTTTCCCTTTATTGAACCCTTTTGAGAAACCATGCCTTTACCTAAGCCGTATAGCTAGTAGAGTATTGTTCATCATTATGATATGTATAGGTTTGCAAGAAATAAGTACAGGGGTGTTTGGAATTGTGGTGTTACTATGATTGGTGAAATGGAACAGGTTTTCATTCTCAATTTGCGAGTCCCATTGTTGATATTTAAAAAAAAAAAGAAAAGAAAGAAAATGATAGAAAAAAATTGTTTTTAATGTTATAGATTGTCCATGTTTATAATTCCTTCAAAAATTTCAAGAAAGGGGTATGTTTATATGTGATATATACAAACGTGGAAGATATTGCAAAGGATTATTCCCTGTTGCAAACAAAAAGTGTTCCTTTGAACAATCCCTTTTTCAATGCAGGAGTTTTCATGGTTTAAATGCTTTAAAGCCAAATTGAAAAAGTTGTTGAATAGAGTAATGGGGTTTACATGTCTTATATATTCGAGCTTGTGTTGATTCATTTTTGCTCCATTAGTTTGGATGGCTTTTGAGCTACATTCCCAAATATTTTCCACCTTAATCCTAAACCCCGTTACAACCCTTGAAAAGTCCTTATGATTCATGTTATGCATGTGATCCCAGTGGTGGAGAATGAGAAGATATGAAAGCTTATGGTAGATTATTTCCATTGGAAAGAATTTGAGCGAAACAGATATCCTTCAAACACATGGAAGTCGAGTGTTTATTTCCGTGAGGGTCTATGTATTTAGTTTACTTTATTTTTGAGTGGAAATGCTCACTAAGTAATTGTAAGTTGTTTAAGAATGTTTGTTCATGATATGTTATGAGTTATGAAGAACTTGGTAGTTCTTTGTTAATGGTGTTGCAACGTTGGTGTTTTTTTGAGAAAGTAAATTTAAGTTTTGCTTGAGGACGAACAAAAGTTAAGTGTGGGATTACAAAATGTCATATTTTTCTCTCTTTTATTGTTTAGTCTTTTATACTTAATTAGTGCCTAAATGAACTCATTATTCTTATTATTTTGATTTAGGATGCAATTAGAGGCGTTAAGTGCAAAACGAAGATAATTGGGTGATTTTGGATAGTTTCGACATTACTTCGTAATATGAGCATTACTCTCTCATCCGAACTCCAATTGAGATGATTCAGGATGATATGGAACAACAAGAAAAAGCTCTACAATTTTATATTTTGAGTTTTGAGATATAAGGGCTGTATTAAAGTCGAAATAGAGTTTGAAGTCACTACACCTATACTATTGACGTTCTGGAATGTTCCTTAGCCTGTAATTCTAAAACGCGGATTTGATGCGGTTTATTTTTGGAAGTTTTTAGATTTGGTGCACAAAAATTCCAATTGAAATCACCAACTTCTTAGTTATATTAGGATTTTATTTTATTTTAATAATTCCCTCATTAAATTAGCACTTTCCTAATTATATTAGGACTTTAATTTATTCCTTAATTAGTCATATTTGGAGATTGTTATTTTAGGATAGTATTTAGAATATTTTTAGGGATTTTTAGAGACTTGACAGACGTCTTTCTCTCCCCTATTTTCTCTAATTTTTCCCTCGAGTTTCATCGTGGCCTTGCGTGGCTAAACTTTTATAATTGGTCTAAGGAAATAGAAGCCTTGGAATCAATAAAACTGTGAGATTTAATTTGTTTTTATTGTTCAATTTATGCTTGGGTGTTAGACATTCTTTTGTACTTATTTTCATGATTGTCTCGTTTAATTACTAGGAGGCCTACTAGTTTATTATTTGTTGCAATCTACTGCTAGGTTAGAAATCAATTTCGTAATTGATTGATCCTTCTAATTTGTGAAGCAACTAAGATTTAATAATTTGCCGCATCAGAAATATTTATATTTTAGAAAGAACGCTCGACTAAATTAAATGTAACCGCTTGTGTTTATGTTGTTTAGCTTCATCGATCTCTCTAATTCTTAAGGCTATTACTAGATTAAATCTTTAGCGCTTGTCTTGGATTGTTTAGTACTTAGGATTAATCAAATCGCTTGTTTTCTAATTAACTACAACTAAGGAGAGATAGGAAAATAAATCCAACGGTGAATATTCAAAGTGTGAATTGATATATAGTTGCATCAATGATCAGTTGTAAAATTCTGATGGTGGATGTTGACTTAGATCAATGTTTGTTTTTGTGATTAATTTTAATACATCAATTTGAATTGTTCCTTAGTTTTTTTTCTTAAATTTATTTTCGTTATACTCAAAACTCCCTATCCTTATTCACGTAGCATAAAATTAAACTAGATACTCTTTGTGGAAATGATCCTTACTCACACTACTACAAGTATTTTTTAGGAGTATATATTTTATTTTTGGTCGCCTACGACAGCACATTAGTGTGGTTAATGGACGTTCCTGCTGACGCTCTATAGTACACAACTACCATTAGGATTTACAATCATAAATGAATAAATAAATACATGTATTATATTATGCATGTACACTTCCCCTAACAAGGAATTAAGATGTCTTGGGTTACTACGAAGTTCAAACTGAAATTATCTACGTCAAATATTTGCCAATTCATTTTTCGATTACTCTTAATAACACTTTATTGCACATGGAACAATTTTGCATTTTTGTGGTGATCAATTGGCAATAAATTTTAAGCTAAATTTTTGATAAAATATTATCCTATAAGTCTAGTTTTTACGGCTTTTTACGGATTCAGATTTCAAATCCGAATGATCGAGTTATGAACAGATTTCTATACACTATGCAAACTGTGTGCATGAACATTACAAGGCAGCCACTTTCGAATTTTGCTAGGTACTCGTCTTTGCAAGAATTGACTTGGTTTTCAACTAAGTTATCCATTTTTATATCTAGTTTTTATAAAATTTTACGATTTGACAATTGGAGGTCTGAAACTCGTTTTTTGATTTTTCGAGCCCTGTCTAGAAAATTCTAACAACCAAAATGCATTCCTTTTACTAGCAACTTTACTACCTTATATCCCAACACCACCCAGCCACCATAATAACATGTAATCACACTTTAAATTTTTATTTTTCATGCATTAAAATGGCCACAACATTGCCAAATAAATAAACCATGCAATATTCTTACTATTCCATACCCAACAAGTCACACAACACACAAAATTCTCACATGCAATCAATACAAAACACAATCAAAACTTTAAGATCATTACAAATATAGTTACTTACCACCCCTTTTTGCAAAAATCCTAAGCTTCATTTTTCTTCTCATTTTCCCTTCCCTCTTCCTCTTTTCTTCCTCTCTCTCTCTCTCTTTATTTGTCTATCTCCAATTTTCTCTTCCTCTCTTCTTCTCTTCTTCTTCTTGCTTGCACAGCTTTTTTTCTTTCTCCTTTGCTTTTTTGTTTACTCTATCTTTCTTTCTTTAGCCTAAATTCTTCTAAACAAGTGTAAAAATTTCTAGTGTTTTGATGCTTAAATTTAACCGTTTTAGGCTTGTACTTAATCACTATTATTGGGCCCATATTTAGCAAGGTTTTGGGCTTGAATTTATATGTAAATATGGGTTGAATTTTTTTTTTTATTTGGGCTTGTAATTAGGCTTAGTAATAGGTTTTGAATTTTTATGTTATGGCTCATATATATCACTATATACATATTCTTTTATAATTTATTATGAATTAGCATGTTAACCCCTTAAATTCTTAGAATCTTTATTTCTAGTACTCATTGTGATTTTGTAATTATTATGAAAGAAAAATGTGGTAATGACAAAAGCTGATCATACCATGCTCTAGGGTTCTATTTAAAGCCATATACAATGAATTCCTCTGGCTGATGCATGTATACAATCTTAGATAGATTGTCATTAAGGAATGCATTATTAATGTCAACTTGCTTGACAGACTAACCATAAAGAACAGCAAGACTTAGGATAACTTTAAAAGTAAAAGCCTTTACAGCAAGACTAAATCTATCAAAAAAATCAATTTTAGCAGTCTGATGAAATCTCTTGGCAACTAATTGAGCTTTATGCTTGGCTATAGTTCCATCAATGTTATATTTAATTATAAATACCCACTTATTGCCAACTATTTTGTACTTGGGAGAGAAAGGAATCAGATCCCAAGTGTGTGTTCTTGGTAATGCATAGAATTCTGCTTGCATAGCAGCTTGCCATACTAAAAATTGCAATGCTTCTTTGGCAAATAAAGGTTTAATAGAAGAGCCTTTAGCAACATAAACCTTTGATTTGAAGATACCATTCTTTAACTTGGTAACCATGAAATGCACATTTCTTACAGAATCTGGTGTAAGTAAAGATTGAGATGATTCCTCAAGTAATGAAATTCTAGAATTTATCTGAGTTTGTAGATCAGAATTGCTGCCTAAAAGAGATGAGGTTGTATGTGAAGCAAGAGAGGCAAAAGAGTCTTATAGAATTCGATGAATAACAGGAATGACAGAAGAGAAACCAGAAGACTTATCTTGAACAGGTGAAGAATTCAAAGAAGAATATGAAAATGTTTGTTCATAAAAGACAACATGCCTTGCAATATACATTTTGCCAGAAGAATGCATGCACTTATAGCCTTTGTGAGCAGAACTATATCCAACAAAGATACATTTGGAAGAGTGCTAATTCAGCTTGTTATTTTTGTAATCCCTGAGGTAAAGAAAACAAGTACATCCAAAGACTTTAAGCATGGAATAATCAAGAGAACACTTGTGTAATTTCTCAAATGATGAAACATCATTTAACACAGAAGTAAAAATTCTATGGATTAAAAAGACAGAAGTGTGAAAGAAATGCCACCAAAATGAGAGTGGTAATGAGGCTTGTGAGAGAAGAGTGATTCCCATATGAGATATAGCTTTGTATTTTCATCCACTACTCTATTTTGATGATGAGTATATGGACATGAGAACCTTTGTTTGATACTACAATCTTGAAGAAAGGTAAAAAAAATGCAATAAACTCACCACCTAAGTCAGTTTGAATTGCTTTAATAACACAATCAAGCTGTTTTTCAATGAGAGTTTTGAAATGTTTAAAGGTAACCAATGTTTTAGACTTAAACTTTAAAGGAAAAGCCCATGTGTATCTGCTATAATCATCAACTATGCACATATAGTTTCTAAATCTCTCAGCAGAAATAGTTACAACAGGACCTCAAAGATCAAGATGTAGTAGTTGCAATGGTGTTGTGGACTTAATGCTGGATTTAGCAAAGTGAAGTATGCGATTCTTACCATATTGACAAGCATCACAGAACTGAGGCAAATATTTTTTATTTATTAAACATGAAGTCTTACAATTTTGTAAGATGAGCTTAAGAGCTCTTGAGTTTGGGTGCCCAAATCTTTGATGTAGTACACTAATAGAGCTAAAGCTTGGTAAAGTAAGAACAGCAAGAGCTTACTTATTTGTTTTAGTAGAGGTTGACTTTTGCGAAAAATAAGAATAGACAGATGCATTACATTAATCTTTATTCACATAGGAATTGAAGGAGGATAACATTGACATATGTGAAGTGTTTACACCTTGAGATTTTGAAGAGAATTGAGAATTTGATGAGGATTGAAGCAAGAGCTTATATAGTCCCTTCAAAGCCACTCTCCTCGGCAATACATTCTTCATTTTCTTGTCCTTTATAAAGCATAGATCACCTGAAAACTCAATGATTATATCATTAACAGTTGTTAGTCTCGATATGTTTATCATGTTCTTAGTAATATTTAGCACACAAAGCATATTTTTCAGTTGAATGAAGAGACAAGATCTTGATGAACAGATGATTCTTTAAAGCATAAGGTAGCATAACCAAAATGTGTGATTACTAATTCATTATCATTTCTAACTATCAATTTATGATTTCCAGTAAACTTAACTTGAATGGTTATGTTTTTGATATTGTTAGTCAGATGATGTGTTACATCACTGTTCAAATACCATCCATCATCTGCAATATTATCATCCTAAAAATTTCTAATAAATGTTGCCTTTCTAAATTGATTGTCTTCTATGTTATTAGTTTGTGAATAAGCTTGCTACTACTAAGAAGAACTTGGAGCCTGAGCAAATATTTATTGTATGGCCAAGCTCGTTACAAATGCGACACATTGGTTTTGAATTTTCCCTTCCACTAGACCAGCTTCTTCCTCTTTAATTGCCTCTTCTAGATTGAAATCCTGAATTGCCTCTTCCTTTGCTATCAAAGTTATTGTTCCCAATATTATAAGTTTGCTTCCCATATCATTTCTTTTGATAATTCTTGGATTGTGAGTAGTTTGCAACAAATTAACTCTGAGTAGCACTAGTTAAGCTTGAGTTCAGTTGTTGAATTCTACATTCATGAGTTACAAAAATTAAGTAAACTTTATAGACACTTAAACTTTCACTTCGACTGGTAATGTTAATAACAATTGGATCATAGTCAGATCCTAATCCAACAAGCAAATATATAATAAAATCAACATCATTGAGAGGAGTTCTAGCAGTTTCCAAATGATCAAAATTTCTTTTCATCTTAGCAAAATATTTAGCTATTGTCATCGCTACTTTCTTAGTTATTTGGAGTTGAAATCAAAGCTAAAGAGTTTGTGATCCAAATTGCTTTGAAAGTGCTTTCCAGACTTCAGATGATGTTTTACATCCTATAACCAAATTTATTATGGATTCACTCATTAAAAACATCAACCATCCAATGAAAAGTTGATCATACCTCTTTTAAAATGTTTAGTCAGGATTTTCAACAATTAAACCTTCACTAGCACTTTATCTGTAAAGTGAAGGACAACTTTGATCTTCCAAAATGAAGCTTTCCAATCCATTTCCTTTTATTGACAGTAAAACTTGTGATCTCCAGTAAGATAATTGACTCCATCCAATTTGATTGAAACTATAAAGGAGAGTGAAATGTTTGCAAGTGCTATAGAAATTGAAAGGTTGGCATATGCTATTAAGGCTTTAGTACCATGAAAGAATTCATAAGAATTATGTTTGTTTACTAAGAAAATAAAAGAAGAAGAAAAACAAAGTAAAAACCAGAAGAAAACAATTAAGAGAATTCTAAAAATTTTATTCAATGAATGATGAAAATTACAAGCTTACACTTATATGTTTATGATGAATACTCTAAAATCAATCTAACAAATTTAATTTGATACAGCTGGCTAAAATTAACTTCTGCCACCTCACCATTCTTCCAACTCATTCAACTAACTTTAATAGTATTGCCAACTCATGATTTTAGCTTAGTTAACTAACTTCATTTCTGTTAACTGGCATAGGCTTTGATTAGTTTTAACAGAAATTTATTTTGTATGCAATAGTTTAAAGTGAACAGCTTGTAACCTTGATCAGTAACAACTTGAATAAGAAGCTTGAACAGCAGCTGCTTTCACATCCTTTCAGTTAGTGATTTAATTTCGTATTTATGTATTAAAAATCACAATACTTTAATTTCAAACACACTCAAAGTTTATCGAACCAATTGACTATATATTTTAAGTTTTCATAATGATTTGAGCATACTTGTAATTAGGAGTTAATAAAAAGGAATAATAATAATTTTTTATTATATATGAATAAAAATGTATATATATTAAAAAAGAATTAAGAATTAAATAAATTTTTAAAAAAGAGTCTAAATCATGAAAAAGTGCATGTAAAAATTTCTCAACCAAGAATTTTAAATTCCTATAAATAAATAAATGGTTATATTCTAATATTGCTTTTAAAGTAAGTTAATTTCATAAAAAAAAATTTTTGTGAATTATTGAAAAAAAAACTAAGTGAGAAATTGACTTGGCAATGGCATTTTCTTCCAAAATGAGGTCTTCATCATCCACCAAATTTGTGAGTTGTGTATTACATGGAGTCCTTGTCACTTGTAAGAAGTTTACTTTTGCCCATCTCTGTATTTTTAATTATAATTTATTAATAACCTTTTATTTATTTATTTATTTTCTTTAGAGCTAAATCATTACTTCTTTTCTATTTATCTCACTTAATTCATCTACCTCTTATTCTTCTTCTTGTTTTTCTTACCTTGTGAATAAGGAAAATAAAGTGATTGACTGATTGTTTAGGATTCCAGTCAAAGATAAGATATGATTAAAATTTTTATTTTGAAATACAATATTATTAGGAACTAATATGAATTGACTCATTTCATGTCAAAATGATGTATTGATGTTGTTTTTAGAATTTGACAGAGATTGTGCGTTAAGACAACGTCTACTGATGGCCTAAACGGCAAGCAATTGTGAAAAAAATTTAAAAAACTAGAATTTTAGCGTTAACCTACTGCCAACTTATGGCCCAAGCGATAAATAATGATGATTTTCAAATTCCCAACCTCAACTTACTGCCCATTTACGGCTTAAATGAAATTTTAAAAATGAAAAGATAGAGTTTTTGAGCTAACGTAGCGCTCACCTACAACTCAAGTAGTGTATAATGCTTATCATAGTTTCTATATGTTGAGTTCTTATCGATTTGTGGCTTTAGTTAGGTAGTTTACCAAGTAATAACTCTATTTTTATAGTATTATTTTATCTATTTAAACTTGAATTTTAACTTATATATTGTTGATTTTGTTTTTAT
>JAXCLQ010000015.1:3171735-3198636 GCA_035584115.1 Cedrela odorata
TAACATCATTAACATTATTTCATCTCATGAAACAACATTAAATCATGATGTTAAGACATAAAATTACATGAAAACAAAAATCAATGATCAACCATCAACATGGCCTAATACATCCATGCAATAAACATGTTCCATAATCATTTCATCATATGAAATTATACTTCCATGACTCCAAAATCATCATATCACTTCACTAATCATATTAGCATATCAAGATGATGAGCTATTCATCATCTTCTCTATTAAAACCAACCAAGAACAACAATTGCTCCATAAACCCTAACTTTCCAAATTCAAACCCAAATCCAAATCTTTCAATTTCAACCATCAACTAAGTATATAATCAACATATAAGGATGCTCTGATACCATTTGTTATGTTGATTAGGTGAAAGGATATCAATTAGGGTTTATGTCATTCAAACATGCAATTTTCATTAATTTTTACAAAATTAGCTTAAAATACATGGAATTAAGCTAACAATTAGTTTAGGGATGAAGAGATTAACCTTAAAAACAAAAAATCTCCAAGAAATCAAACCCAAATGTTACCTCCTTGCCTTGGCCGAAATTCTAGAGAGAGAGAGAGATGAGAGCTTTTAATTTTTTCGATAATTATCAAAAATCATTCCAAAAATTGGAAAATGGCCATATATATATATATATATATATTTTCTCATTTATTAAAGTACCCCTAGTTTTTTAGTCAAAAACAAATGAGTCTTAAAACTTGTCTAGCAAGCTTCTCAATAGTAAATATAAAATATCACTTATGCCCTTATATTTTAGAAAAAATATAAATTAACTCCAAATTCAGTTAAACTTGTTTTAACCAAATTTATTTTAATTACATTTATAATTCTAAATATTGATAGAATATTGTTACTTACTTTAAGTCACATTGGGTCGTTAAACATAACTCTTAAATTGTTAAACTATTTAACGAGTAAATCGTTTATAAATTTTGGCCTAATATCATCTCTGAGAGTGTTAACTCTCTTACGGATAATATTTAATTTCTTTCATAGAAAGGAAGAACATAAGTTATTAGTTATGAAATCTTGGGTTTACAGTGGAGTTAGCTGTGAGCCGAGTTTCAAACAATTCAGATGCTCAACGACTATGGTTAACATCTAGTAACATGCCATAGTCCCTAAACCACAATGAAGAAACTTTCATCGAATTTTTATGATTAATTATGCATTCCGAGAGAATAATGTCATTCCGTTCATTTAATCCTAATTAAATTACGGCTAATAAATGTCAAAACCCTAAATTTAGTCATATGCAAATAATCAGTTAATACATGATGAACTTGTCACTACGAACTCTTCGTATGACATTTATGCTTTAGCAAAAAATTTTTGTTTTCAACCGTTTACTAATATTCGTTTGGGAACTTGAATTTAGATTGAGGCAATGGAACCTCGAAATCCTTTGTATCGAGTCAACAGATTCTATCTGACAATCATTTGCATCTCGATATAAATAACACATAACTAAATCGGTCTATGTGTACAAGACATGATTAGTCTCGCATTTATACACCATTTAAACCATGTGCATCTATACCGATCAACAATTATGATGTCTCAAGTCTAAGGAGTGGTTAATACACTAGTATAATGATATGATGAATTATTTATAACATACTTCTACGTGATTCATCATAGCTTTGGTCATGTTCGAAAAATGATTCTCTAACTGTTAATCCACACTATTGTCCTAATAAAATAACTATCATGTCACCCGCGATCATATTCCTGAAACTATATGTAGATGACATATTGTTGATGGGTAATGACGTAAGCGTGATGGTAGAAGTTAAATTCTGGTTATCCAAAACTTTCACTATGAAAGATTTGGGCAATGCAACCTATATTCTCAAGTTTCGAATTTATAGAGATAGATCGAAGAGGATAATTGGATTGTCCCAAAAACTGTACATTGAAAAGATACTAAAAATGTTCAAAATGAAGAACTCTAAGAGAGGTCTTTTGCTCTTAAATCACGGTCTTCATCTTTTTAAAGATATGGGTCCGAAGACTGATGAAGAGCGGCAATGGATACGTAACGTCCCATATGCATCAGTTATTAGTAACTTGATGTACTCTATGTTGTGTACTAGACTTGATATAGTATATGCAGTAAGTGTTACTACCAGATATCAGGAGAATCCTGAGAAGAAATACTGGTTAGCAGTGAAAACAATCCTTAAGTAGTTGAGAAGAACTAAGGATTTGATTTTGAATTATGATTCTTAAGAATTAATTATTCATGGGTACTCAAATTCTAATTTTCAATTAGATGTGGATGATAGAAAAGTCTACGTCCAGTTTCATCTTTTTATGTAATTGAGGTACTGCTAGTTAGAAAAGTTCCAAGCAGACGATTACAGCTGACTCCACTACAGAAGCTAAATATGTTGCTGCTTCAGAAGCAGTTTGGATGCGAAAGTTCGTGTATGAACTTGGTGTTATTCCTAACATGGCTTATCTAATAACCGTATTATGTGATAATACAGGTGCAATTGCACAAGCAAAAGATTCTATAGCACACCAAAAATCAAAGCATATGCAGCGCAAATATCACATTTTGAGAGAACTTATTGGTGTTAGAGGGATTTTAATTGGGAAGACATGTTCAGCAGATAACATCGCTGACCTTCTCACTAAAGTAATGACACTGAAGCAGCTAGACCAGTATCTTGAGAAGATGAGTATTGGATATTACAGCGAATGACTTTAGTACAAGTGAGAGTTTGTTAGTGTTGTATGCCCTAAAACCATTCGTATTGTCGGTTTTGGGTATATTGTATTGAATTATTATTGTAATATCTACTGTACATATTTTTAATAAAAGAAAGTGTTTCAATTCATGTGTATATGCTGCTTCTTTTATCTATATATATTACTGATAAAATATGCATATGAATTGTCCAAGATAATTAAATTATCTAAATAGTTTTTTATCAAATGGACATCGATATTGCGTAATAGGCACACTGAATATCTCTGGTGAATATCATGAGATGATATTAGTGCGGGTGACATGATAGTCATGTTATTAGAACATAGTATGGATTAACAGTTAGAGAACTATTTTTCGAACATGACCAAAGTTATGATGAATCACACAAAAGTATATTGTCAATAATTCATCATATAATTATACTAGTGTATTAACTACTCCTTAGACCTGAGATATTATAGTTGTTGATCGGTATAGATGCACATGGTTCATATAGTGTATAAATGCGAAACTAATTATGTCTTGTACACACAAGCCGATTTGGTCATGTGTTGATTATATCGAAATGCAAATGATTGTCATATGGATTCCATTGACTCGATATAGAGGATTTCGAGTTTCTTTTGACTCGGTCCAAATTTAAGTTCGCAAACGAATATTAGTAAACGGCTGAAAACAAAGTCTTTGGCTAAAGCATAAATATCATACGAAGAGTTCATAGTAACAAGTTCAGCATGTATTGACTGATTATCCGCATATGACTAAATTTAAGATTTTTAAATATGTGAGCCCTAATTTAATTGAAATTAGACGAACGGAAGGAGATTATCCACATGAAATGTATAACTAATCATAAAAGGTTCGAGGAAGAGTTTTTTTTTATTGTGGTTTAGGGAGTATGACATATTACTAGATATTAACCATAGTCGTTGAGCATTCGAATTATTTGAAACGAACTAGATAAGTTCTATTTCGGTTCATAGCTAATTTTATAGTGAACCCAAGAGGTCACAATTAATAACTTATGTTCTTTCTTACTATAAAAGAGATTAAATATTATCCGCAAGAGAGCTAGCACTCTCAGACTGATATTAAGCCGAAAATTGTAAACGGTTTATTCGTTAAATAATTTAATAATTTGAGAGCTATGTTTAATGACCCGAATATGACTTAAAGTAAGATACAATATTCCTTCAATATTTAGAATTACAAATGGAATTAAAATAAATTTGGTCAAAATAAGTTTGACTAATTTGGGGTCAATTTATAATTTTTTTTAAATATAGAGGCCTAAGTGATATTTATATTTACTATTGAGAAGTTTATTGACCAAGCTTTGAGACTCATTTGTCTTTGACTAAAAGACTAGAGGTACTTTAATAAATGAGAATATATATATATATATATATATATGGTCATTTTCCAATTTTTGGGATGATTTTTGATAATTATCAAAAATATCAAAAAGCTCTCACCTCTCTTACACATAATTTCGGCCAAGGCAATGAGGTAGCATTTGAGTTTGATTTCTTAGAGACCTTGTGTTTTCAAGGTTAATCTCTTCATTCTTAAGCTAATTGTTAACTTAATTCTATGTAATTTAAGTTAATTTTGTAAAAATTGATGAAAATTGAATGTTTGAATGACATAAACCCTAATTGTCATCCTTTCACCTACATTGGTTAGCATAGTGCCTAGGTTTTTCACAAATATAACACTGTGCTTTCTTTTTAAAGTTGGGGTTTTATTAAAAAATATATTATTGTTCAAAAATTGCTTCTTTTTTCCATAAGGAGGCTTATTCTCAACAACATTTTTCTTAAAATTAAATTTCTTGGCTTTTTCAACTTCATCTCTGAGCTTGTTCTTCTTTTCAATTCTTATGTTCACAATTAAGTCCTTGATGCTCATATGTTTCCTCTTATATTTCATGTTATTTTTAAAATCTCTTCATGACTCAGAAAGTTTTTCAATTAAACAACCAGCTATAAAAGATTCTTGAAGATTAATATCTTTATTTTTCAAATCATTTATTAATAAATGGTAATCATGGATTTGAGAGGAAACATTTTTGCCATCGTCATTTTAAAATTTAAAAAATTACCTATGATATATTTTTGAGATTCAGCATCTTTAGTAATATATTTTTCTTAATTAATTCTCAAATTTCAAAAGCAGATGTATACTTCTATGGTATATTTTTGAGATCCAGCATATCCAACATTTTCAGCAATATACCTTTTTTTTCATTAAATCCAAATTTCAAAAGTAGATGTATACTTGCAGTAGATGTAAGAAGAATGCCAAAGCATGTGTTCACTGTCTTTATAGGCTTGGTTACCAGCCTTAATTTAATTATTTAATATATACACTTTCAAGTCTATTTATTTTTTTTATGTGGCGTAGTATATTTTAGAATATACTACCCAATATTTACTACGTTTATCGCACAATATATAAAACATGTATACGTGACTTATTTTAAAAGAGAGTTAAATAATTTGTATGCATAGTATTACAAAACATTATTGAACGAATGGGAATTTTGGTGAAGGAATTAATACATGAAAATTATACGTATCACCGAAATAATGGAAGCCGCTACCAAGGGAAGGTGCACACCGATAAAGGCAGAAGAAGAAGCAGAGCAATTGTAAGCACTTGCATGCAGATCGTCTTAACAACTTCTGCGACATCTATTGTAACCTTTGAGAACAGCTTCTGCTTCATGGACTAATTCATTGCTCATAACTACAACAATTAAGCACTACACAAGCACTTTAGAAGCACTTTCGAAGCACTTCCATCGTAAGCCATTTCTAGCTAGCTTCTGATCACTCTCTCTATCTCTCCTTTAATCTCGCTTGATTATGCGTTTTAATTAGAGTGTTTAATTTATGTGATTTGTGGAACGTTTATACTTGCAGTATGGGTTTGTTAAGAAATTGTTAATTTTAGCTCAAATAAGAGCAATTTGTACGAAGGCCTTCTGTTTTGATGATTTGTACGTATATGACTGTAAGTAGTGCCCTTAATGGTGGTTAAAAATGCTAAGCATCGAAGTTAATATTGGAAAGCTCTCTATTACAAGCTCAGTATGTAAGTTTTGTCATAAATTTTTTTATGAATTAAACTAATTAGCGCTTGGACGACGTAGCTAATTAAACAGTCAATAATTTTCAGTTTATTATTATTTTTATGAAGTATTGGGTTGTGCCTAAAGTGAAAAACTATTCATTCAGCTTAGTGGGATGATGTGATATGAGCAAGCAATTGTAATTGTTAAAGATTTGAGACATGAAAGAAGTGTTGAGCATGAGATTGAAATGCACATCTGCCTTTCAACTCCTCATATTTGGGAAAAGAATTTGAAAGTGGGGTTTCATTTCTATTTTCTCCACAATTCTTTACCCAACATGCTAGTTAGATACACTGTTCGTCAATCCGAAAACAATTACAATGAATACTAAGTTAATGTTGGAAAGAGAAACTTATGAGGCAAACGGTATTAGAAAAGAAAAAAAAAAAGCAAAAGCAGCGAAGGAATGGCCATAGAATTTCCCGTGACCGTGATATTTTCTCAAGGCATGGATGAAAAAGAGGATACAATCATACAAAGGAAAAGACTGACGACAGAAGAAAACAATTAAATGAACGAAGATCACACAATCATGTCCTCCATTGGATGAGATAAGATAATGAGCCTTCTACACGTGGCACTGTCATTGTGGTGCTTAATGATAAGGCTAACTTTCAAAAAATTTCTTCCCCTGTGTGGCCATTATGATGCGATGTCATCGCTAGTCTAAGCCAACGATCAATTTTCATTCGAAATATGGTTCAGAAATTTCTGACCATAGGATTTGAGATAGCCTGTTTTTATCATTATATATAGCAACTGCTACCACACAGAGTTGCCATTAACAAGCAAGAAAGGTGAAACAATGGCTTCCTCAATGATCTCTTCTGCCGCTGTAACCACCGTTAACCGCGCCAGCCCTGCTCAGGCCGGCATGGTTGCACCCTTCAACGGTCTCAAATCAACCTCTGCTTTCCCAGTTACCAGAAAGACCAACAATGACATTACTTCTCTCCCCAGCAATGGCGGAAGAGTGCAATGCATGCAGGCGAGTGCAATATTCTGCTTTCTGGTTGTTTTTCCAATTGAAATGAAGGTTTTTGATTGATGGGTTTGTAGCTAAATTAAGTTTGTTTTTTGGGTGAGTGTAGGTGTGGCCACCACTTGGCTTGAAGAAGTTCGAGACTCTGTCTTACCTTCCACCACTTTCACCTGAATCTTTGCTCAAGGAAGTAGACTACCTTCTTCGCAGTGGATGGGTTCCTTGTTTGGAATTCGAGTTGGAGGTCATTTTATGAGCACAATTTCACCATATTTTTACTGTTATTTTTCTGTCACAAGCCAATTTGTACTGATAATCTGTCTGCTTTTTTTTTTTTTTTTTGGCTTGTTTGTAGCACGGATTCGTTTACCGTGAGCACAACAAGTCTCCAGGATACTACGATGGCCGCTACTGGACAATGTGGAAGCTGCCCATGTTTGGCTGCACAGATGCCACTCAGGTTTTGAAGGAGGTGGAGGAAGTCAAGAAGGTATACCCAAATGCATTCGTCCGAATCATTGGATTTGACAACAAGCGTCAAGTGCAGTGCATCAGTTTCATTGCTTACAAGCCCCCAGGCGTCTAAGTTTATTCTATTATTATTGTTGATTAATATGTGTAACCCCCAATAGGGTTCGGTTTGTTTAAATTGTTCTTAGGCTGCTGCTGCTGCTTGTTGCTCAAAACTTTTTGCTTTTTTCCTTTGTTTTTCGAGATATTTTTAATCCTCTGTTTTCAGTTTCTGGGTTTCGGATGTCCAGTCGAATGGGTGAGAATTATTGAATAACTAGTAGTTTCTTGCCAATTCTATATATTAATGGATTATAATATCTCTTTTCAATTGTGGTATTTTATTTCAGCACCCAATTAAATAAAACCATGCTGCATATATCTGCAACCAAAGCTTTTAAATTACAGAACACTGGATTTTATTAACTGATTCCCTTCTATAAGATGCAACAAAAGCATATATACAAGAACATTAAATAAAAATGCTTTGGTATAGTGTTTGGGATTATCAAGTTTTGAATCCTTAAAACTTGTGCCAAACTACCAGCTTTCTGGAGAGTTAATCACTTAAATATTGATTCCCATTCATAATGCTCTGTATTTGACTGAAAACAATGAAATACAATCCTGGAATTCCAAGTGTTGCCTTTAACTTGTCCATTCTTACACAAACCCTAAATCTGATTCTTTGAAAAGTTTCAAAATCTTCAGCCTATGAAACATTCACTACATCATTAATTCCATTAAAAAAAAATCTTCAATTTGAGCTGATCAACATTCAAACCCAGATTAGAATTCAGCATCCCTGTGGATATTTGATCTTAAATTAGCTAGTATGAATTAATCTTACTCCATTTTTCTTCAATAGTTGTCTCAGTTTAATGAAGGATTTAACAGCCTGAGCTACTTCATTGAATATGCCATTTTTATTTAATTTGTTTAGATGGACCAAGTACCCAAAATTTCTTATCATATCATCCCCAAAGGTTTTGTGGACAATATTTAATCCTACAAATCTTTAAACAATGTGCCCACGGGATGGATCTTGATAGGTTATGAATACTTGATAGCTACACTTGTGGACATGCCTTTGGCTATATAAAGATCAGAGATAAGAATAGTTGTTTTCTTCCTTGTCTTTCTTACAGCATTGTAATTTCTATCATTCTTTGTTCACCTCACATCGCTAAATGTTTTTTTTTTTAATTTTTGATAATATATCTTTCATTGAAAGGTCGAAATTCTTGATAATTAAATAGTATGTATGCATTTCAATTTAATATTGAAAGTATGGTAATTAAAGTATTTAATAAATATTTATTTTTATTTAATTGTTAAGGTTTACCATCAACCCTTGCACACTTTATTTAATAATTTTTAATTTTATATATAAATAAAAATGTGTAATTGTCAAATCTTTTTTTAAAATAAATTTAAATAAGAAAATAAGTAATTTACGAAAAAGTGTATGTTAAAAATTCTTAGCCAAGAATTTTTAATTTTTAATTTTTATAAATAAATGGTCATATTCAAACATTGCTTTTAAAGGAAGTTTATTTCATAAACTTGTTTGTGAATTATTGAGAAAATAAATAAATTAAATGAGAATTTGACTTGGCAATGGCATCTTCATCCTAGATGAGGTTGCCATCGTCCCCAAAATCTGAGGGTTGTGTATTACATCAATTCCTTGTCAATTATAAGAAGTTTACTCTTCAATTCTCTGTGTCTTTAGTTATAATTAAATAATAACCAAATATTAAAATTTTGAAATAATACCTTTTAATTCTCTCCAGTTGAAGAAGACAGAAGTTTGAATATAAACTTGTGCTTTACTATGTTTTCTTCTTAAAGCTAATACAAGAGAATTTGCATATATATAAGAGGTGAATTGGAGAGTTAGAAAATACGAAAATAATCTGCCTACACTTGTATGAAATCTGGAACATTTACAACCTTAAGATCAAATTATGTTACAAGAAGAATAAAGCTAACAATTATCATATAGTTGAAAGAGTTAATGCCAGGGGTTTAATGAAATCCCTTAACAACCAATCTAGCTTTCAACTTGGAGATATTGTAATTTGAATTTTCTTTGATTTTATAAGTCCATATGTTCCCAACTATTTTTAACTCATGATTGTACAACACTAATGTCCAGGTTTCATTATCAATCAATGCATTATACTCTTTTTGCATAGCTTGCTTTCATCTAAGATCTTTTAAGGCTTGTTTAGTGTATGTTGGAATTATTATGCTGATAGTGGTCAAATAGGCTTTAGGCTTGAATATTCCTGCTTTGGTTCTAGTTATCATAGGGTGTGTAGAAATGTTTTTGTTTTGAATTTGAGATGGTTATGGTGCTGTTGTTTGATTTCAAAGGAGTTGTTGTCATGCATATGTTGTGTAGATGATGAATGAGTGACATTATGTCATGACCGTATTTTTTCGTAATAATAACAAATAAATACATAAATAAATTAATTAATAGTATATGAAAATGATGATGTATTTGGACTATGAAACAAGATTTAAAAATTTTGATTAAGATAAAAAAAGCCCATAAGAAATAGTTTAAGCTTATAATAATACAAGTGACCCAAATTAAATAAGTAGTCAAGCCCAAATTAAAATAATTGAAACCTTAACTCGACCTATACCCAAATGCTTAAATAACCCATTTGTTTTATTTTCCTTTATTTGGTTTCATTGCTTGTTTTAGTTCATGACCTTAACAAAAAATTGAGGAAGAGAGAAACCAAGGACCGTGAGAGCAAAATTGAGGGCAAGAGAAGAGTCAAATCTCATGAGAGCCAAGTAAGAGAGAAAGGAGGAACTTTTGGCCGAATAGGAGAGAAAGGAGGAAAGGGCTTGCCGAAACAAGAAAGAGAGACCAAAAACCCATGTGAAGCAAATAGAGGTGAGAGAAGCAGGAATGAAACAAAAACCGAGAAGGAAGAGTGGTGTTTTGGCCAAAAAAAAAGAGTGGAGAATGAACTGAAATGAGAGTGTTGGCCAAATAAGGAAGAGGGCTAGCAAAAAAATAGGAGGAGAAAAGGCAACTTGGCTAGAAATAAAAGAGAAGACGAAAGAGTACTTGGTCGGAAATAGGAAGAAAAAAGGAACTTAGCCGGAATAAGGGGAAAGGGGAGAGAAAACTAGCTGGAAATAGAAGAAGAAGGGAGAAGAAAGGTGAAAGAAGCAAAAATGAAGGGGAGTTCATTTCCAATAAGGAAAGGTAAGTTTTGTCTGTGGGTTGTTTATTGATTCAAATGTAAATTATTTTATGTAGTGATTATGTATGAAATGCCTTGTGTGGTACAATTTGTTGGTGAAAATGGTTTGAAATTGCATGATTTAAGTATGAGGCAGTGTGCGAATTGAGTAATTTGGATTAGCATGAAATGGGTGAGTGAATTGTGTGAATGATAAGTCTTGGGAAACAAATGGCAATGTGAATGGCCTTGTAATACGAAACCGAAATGTAACATGCGAAAAATGTTGGCTGCAATTGTGCGTTGATGTGGGGGTGTTTCGGGTGGGAAAAATTTAAAAGTTAATCGTTATAAGACATGTTTGTGGTGGCGGACATGAGCAGAGCTTAGGGCGGTAAGATTGCAAGTGAAACGTATGAGTGTCAATCGTTGAAAATTTTTGGACAGGCTTGGAAAAATGGAAACTGAACGAGTTTCGAGCCTCGGATTGACGAGCCATAAAATTTTATAAAAACCAGACACATAGGAGAATAACATAGCCGAAAACCAGGTCAAGACACTTAATGATGAGCTCCCAAAAAAAGTCAGAAGGGGGTTGCCCTGTCAAAGTGTCGCAACCTGTCTTATTGCATCATGTGTTGAAACTTTATTATAATTGGAGCGTTCGGACCTAAAATTCGAATTCGTAAAAAGTGATAGAAACTAGACTCATAATAGATTATACTAAAAAAAAAAAAAAGTTAGGTTGTGATACATTGTTGATTTAGCATAGTGCGAATTTAAAATCGCTCGCTATGCAATAAACATCACTTAAGTGTTCATAACTTGAGTAATCGAATCCGAAATTCGAATCCATAAAATGCGGTAAAGTATACATGTATTTATTTATTTATTCATCTAATGATAATCATGAAATCTAACATAAGTCGTGTATTGTAGATCGCCGATCAAAACATTGCCTACGTACTTTGGTACGATTTGGTTGAATTTCAACAGATGAATGGACTAATCCTATTTTACAATGATTCTAAACTTTCATTACTTAGTTTTAAGAAATTCTTTAAAATTGATTAAAGCATTGGATATATATATTGTGGAATTGAGCTTGAATCTCGGTGAAAATCGGATTAGTTGCAATTTTCAGTAGGCCGAGTTTGTGTGAAATGGTCAGAAGTGATTAATGCTTTGTTTTATGGATATTTCATAAAGATATTAAACTGTTTAAATGATGGAAATGGCCCTTGGGATATTGATATTTATTTATTAATATGTTTGTTATAAATTTGATATAATGGTAATGAGAAATTGAGTTAGTAAAGTATATATATGTATATGATATATTATATATACATGTGATATTTTTATAGTTATCGTGTATAGCCTATAGCAGATCTTTGAGACGCGTAAGTGAGTGGATGTTTACTTTTCCATACATGTATTTAAAATAAATATTTGAATTATGGATGATAAACAATCGATTAAATCTTCCCAATTTGCTTTAGTATGGTTTCATGAGGAGTTAAGATAGTTATGATTTAGAAATTGCTTTTAAGAATAATGTGAATATTTCTTATGTTGAAAATATAAGTGTTTTGATGATTTGGGTTGAGTTGTTTGATTTGAACACAAAAGTAATAATTTGTTAGATGGTGAAATTATGAGTATGAAATGATAAGAATGATAGACTTGTTAGGTCGTAGTGAACCCATAAGTTGTGACTAATTATTTTTCGAAGAGAGTTAAGGATGTGTTAGGTTGTTATGAACCCATGAACTGTGATTTTGGGCTATGTCATTTGAGAATGGATGCTAAGATTGTTAATTATATGGGTAATAACCAAAGCATAGTTCAATACCATGTTAATTATAAACTCTATAAAGCAATAACCAAAGCATATATATATATATATATATATAAATTTGTTTCGTTAATTTTAAAATGTGTATATAAAATCATTATTTGAATTTAAGATTGAGAATGCATGTGCTTGAAACCATAATTATATTTTCTAAATATGCTTTGGTTATTGCTTTATAGAGTTTATAATTAACATAATATTAAACCTGTTATTCGAGGATGTTGTGATTAGTGTATAAATAGTTTATTTTGTTAAGTTAAGACATGAATATAAAAATAATTACTTGGGTTTAATGTTGATATACATGTCTTTACAAACTTGATTAAATCTTTAAAATTTGTTTTAATCATTGTTCTATAAATTCGTTACTATTACGAATATTGAAACTGTTGTCAAGGATGTCGACAATATGTTAGGACACTGTAGAATCACGAATCATGATTTGGGTTAGGACATGTAGAAGAGGTATATGGCTACTATTTGTTGATTTTGTGGGTATGAGTTAGTATATAAATGCAAAGTATATTTATGATATTATTTTGGATATGACTTTGATATTCTTTAAATTATTGCTTTGTTGAAGACCATGTGCACATGGGTAACTATTGACTCAGAAGTCGGAACTAAGAGGATGGCGATATATAACGCCCTTGGATTCCCCTCCCTCAAATGTTACATTCCTGAAAGCAATGATAGTAACTTGGGAGACGGCGATACATAACATCTCAAGATGCTAGAGATTTTAAAGATGTATCTAAGAGGACAGCAATACGTAACGCCCCTAAATACTAGAAAGAAGTTAATAACTTAGGGGACGGCGATACGTAACGCTTTTAAATACCATATAGATTTTGTGAAGATACTGATAGTGTTAAATGTTGATTTTGTCACAGCAAAGAGTATTTTATGTGATGTTAATTTTAGTTTCATAACTTTACTGTTTCACAACGATTTAATTACAGAAAATTTTAAGTACGATACCAATTATATATTCTAGGTTTAATTCATTTACAGAAAAAAAAAATTAATTTTGTGATTTTTTTAGCAAGCTAATTCAGCATCAGGAAGACACGATAATGGAATTCAAGATGTTTCACAAGTTGATTAAGTTGCTTAAGGTTCGTTGTATGTTCCGGATAGACCTATTACGAGGTCACATGCAAATAAAGTTAAAGAAACAATAAATGCACTTATTCAAAATATCATAACCGAAACCATACTTTGAGGACAATCAAAGGGCTTTGAATCATGAAAATAGGCTTACGAGATGAACAACCAGCCTTGGTGCATGTCTTACAAATCATTGAATCCAAAGTCTAATAGTGATAACATGAAGATATATACCGCAACATTATATTATACATGTGAGCTTGATGTAATTTTGTTTAATTACTTTAGTCTATGTTATTGTTATGTAAATGGGTTAGTACAATTAATTAAATAGCTCATACCTATTTTAATTGTTTGTTTTAGCTTGTTTTGTGCTTTCTAGTGTTTAAAGGAAATAAAGCCCAAATTTGTGTAAGTTTACTACAGTACCCGAATTAGGGTTTGTTACAGTATCGCGAATTAGAGTTTGCTATAGTGTCCGAACTATGGTTTGCTACAGTGTCCGAACTAGGATTTAGTATTTAAACACCTTTAACTTGTTAATTTGGAAAACTATTGATGAAATGAAAATGTGGCTAGAATTGTGAGTAATTCTTCTTGTGTTCTTAAATAAACTTAGACTTATCAAACGCTTTGCAAACCTTTGTAATGTCATTTCTTTGCAACTTAGGTTCTTGAGACAAGTTCCTCAACGGATCTAGAGTTTCATAATCTGATCATATTGGCTTTTTAGGTTAGGTCACTTGTTCGTGAATTTTTAGGCTATTTCTACCTACGGGTTCACATCAGTTGGTATCAGAGCTTGATTCTAAAATCATGTTATTTTATCATTTATGTTTAACTATTTGTTCATCTAGTTAAACAAAAACAATCAAAAATCAAAAATCTAAGTTTTCCAAAAATAGCTTAAAAATCTACGAACAAGTGAATTCTAACTTGGAAAGCCAATATGATATTATGAAACCCTAAACCTGTTGAGAAACTTGTCTCAAGAACCTAAGTTGCAAAGAGATGACACCACAAAAGTTTGCAAAGCCTTTGATAAGTCTAAGTTCATTTAAGAACACAAGAAGAATTGCTCACAATTCTAGCCACATTTTCATTTCATCAATAGTTTTCCAAAATAACAAGTTAAGGGTGTTTAAATACTAAACCTTATTTCGAATACTGTAGCAACCCTAGTTCTGCGGCTACTGTAGCAAACTTTAATTCGCAATATTGTAGCAAACACTAATTCGGATACTGTAGCAAACCCACACAAATTTGGGTTTTATTTCTTTTAACCACTTGGAAGCCCAAAACAAGCTAAAACAAACAATTAAAATAGTTATGGGCTATTTAATTAATTGTACCAGCTCATTTATATAACAATAACATAGACTGAAGTAATTAAACAAAATTACATCAAGCCCACATATAGAATACAATGTGGCTGCATATATCTTCATGTTATCACTCTTAGACTTTGGATTCAATGATTTGTAAGACATGCACCAAGGCTGATTGTTCATCTCGTAAGCCTATCTTCCATGATTCAAAGCTCTTTAATTATCCTCCAAGTATGGTTTCGGTCATGGTCTTTTAAACAAGTGCACTCATTGCTTCTTTAACTTTATTTGCACGTGATCTTGTAATAGGTCCATTTGAAATATGTAACGAACCTTGAGCAACTTGATCAACTTGTGGAGCATCTTGGATTCCATCACACGAGTTGAGAAAAGGGTACATATCGTAGTTACCAGGGTTATTGGGTCCATGACATGTACATTGTTGTATGTTTTTTTATGTCATATGGCATTCAGTTGACGTCAAGTATCATATTTATTATTTGGCCAGTCCGTGGTATATTTAATTCATTATGTATTATAATGTAAACATTTGTATTGTATATAGTTCCAGTGGAGGCATATCGCCCCTTAAGCTGCATAAGTATATTTGTGAAATGTGTTGCTCATTCATGTATTGCATTGATGTGTAGATAAGTTATGTAACGCTTAGGGTGATAGGGTGGTTCTATCACCTGCCGGTAACATCCCAAATTTGGGATGTTACACATAACCTGAGATTGGAGAGAAACCTATTGCATGAGTGATGATAAAAGCATCTTCACTTTTTGTTTTTGTTGAGAGATAGGAACTGAAAATGCAAGTAAAGGGCATAAACATCTAAGGGAATTAGTTCCAAAGGTTTTGTGATCTTTTTCTCAATGTTTTTAAAATGGAATCTATGTAATTTACCTAACTGACAGACACTACAAAAATTAGGAAAGAGTTTTTCATTGACAATTGAAATTTTACAATCAAAAAGTGTTTGTCTAAGGGTTGTTTCATGTGGATATCCTGACTTTTTATGTCAAATATTCAAAATGTTTTTAGCCTTTAAATCATTGTTCTCAATGTTAATATTTGTTAGTAACAAAGATAGCATAGACTAGGTTTCCTTAAACTAAACTGACTCGATTTAGACTCTACTTTATTATTGGATGCTTGAAATAAAAGAGAAAATATCAGTCTGTAAAGCCCTTTGTTAACTACTCCTTTGAGCATTATTCTCCCTTGCTCTTTGTCCTTGACCAAACAGACACATCAAAAAAAACACAGTGACATTGTTAACATGAATTAACTTTGAAACACTGATGATGCTTTTAGTTATTTTAAGGATATACAGCACGTGTTTCAAGTGAATTGGCATATCTGAGTGTGTATGGGTCGAGTAAAGTATTATATGCCTAATATGAGAGATTTTAAGTTTTTCACCGTTCCCTACAACCAACTGTTCATTCCCATTGTATTCTACAGCTTGATTCATGTTGTTGATATTGTTAGTGATATGGTTTGTGGCACCACTATCAAAGAACTATGAGGGAACATTAGGTTTTTCAGGTGCAGCCACATATGCCTCATTTTGTTCAGGCCTTGTTGCTTATTGTAAAGTCACAGTTAAACTTGTGCTAGTAGCTAAAAGCAACATGTTTAATTTTGTTACAAATTTGGCATGTTGACTTGTTAGCTTTGTTTGCATACCTTTTTTTTGCCTCTACCTTGTGATCCTTGTGGTCTTTGATTTCCCCTAAGAGAACTGAAGTTAATGTTTGAGTGTTTGGTATTCCAGGTTTGCCGTTGACATTCCAATTCCTTCTTTGATATCCACCAGCTTGAGCAAAGTTTGCTGATAGATTGGATTATAGGTTCATGTTATTAATGGCAAGATTCTTCTCAATTATATTTTCAAAACTGTAATATCCCAAATCCGGGAGTGTTACCGACAGATGATAAGTTCTTTTCATCACCCTAAACCTAACACAACCTGTTTATACATATCTGCTATGCATGCATGCTTGAAATCAAGTCATGTAAATTATCCCATGTCACTATACAAGGGTGTCACATCACCACTGAAAATATGTACAACTCTGCTGTTTATGACAAATCTCAAAATAAAGCTAACTGTACATCTGTCAGTTTATCTACATGCAACCCAAAACCAATAACAACTCACATCACATGATTACTAAAATACAACTGTCATTCTCGATATGATGGACCCAATACAATGGTGATTGCAATTGATAACTTTTCTTTAAACTTATATCTCTAGGCCGCTACGTCTACTCATCAAATTATAGGATCCTGCAAAATTGGAATGTGAAGGGGGTGAGTCTAACAAGACTTAGTGAATGGATGATACATACACAAACATCACTTCTTATACATATATTTATACCTTACCATCATTTACATATTTTTGTCATCATTTGCATATTTATACTATCGTTTGCATACTCATGCCATTATTTGCTTATTCATATGATACACACACACACACACACATACACACGTGTACAATAATCACTTGCATTTAACAGAAATAATTTTCAATGTATCGAACACATTATTCATTACTCAACAATATACTGGTGTTTAATAGCATCCCCTCAAACATCCCAACAAATACCATAGTACCTTGGGGCATCTCGTTTTGTCATCTTCTAAGACACTAAGAAATAACATCAATCATTAGGTGCATACATCTTTCTCTAGTTCATGTCCAAAGCTACACACTTGATCGAACAGAGGGATAGTTCATATTCAGGGATACACGTTTAACCGGGTATAGGGATTATATCATGATCCATAGATCCATCTGTTCTTAAATGAACACGCACACGCATGCAATCATAACAATAATTATAAATATCACATTAAGAAAATAAGAAAAATATTATACAACGTTAATATAGTTCACTTTTTTTCATTACATATTACCATACATCATACCAAGTTTATCATGCTTAATCAATGGCAAGTCAACACAAACTGTCTTTTCACCACTAATATACTACATACAATTACAATATACACCACACTTCACAATATCAATGCATTCAATCCTTTTCATTTCGTGTCATAGCACAATAAATTCAACTCATTATGCATAGATAATAGCAAATCAATCAAGCTATCATTCTTTTTATGACTTATTACATTCATACAACACAATCGTTCTTTTTCAATCAAACAACAACATATTCATATCACCTTCATATACTTATCTCATAGCATATTTGAATCGTTTTAATCAGTTTATATTACACATACTTTTAATATTGTTTCACAGACATATAGGCATATATATATATATATACATATATTCAAACAAATGTCCCCTCACTAGTATCAGGCTATGGTCTACTCGATTTACTGTGGAGTCGACGAGCGATCGGCTTGACGATTTACAATACATAATTTTATGTGTTAGATTCTTTCATTTTAACTGAATAAATATACAATTATATTGTACATCTAATCTGCACCCCCCCCCCCCCCCAAAGTCTAAACTAAATATACACATTTTGAAAACTTGTATGGCGTTCACTGCGCATCGATTGATTTCAAACTCACAGTATATTATACCGGTAGGATATCTCAATCTAAGTTTCTCAAGACATATTATACTACATGTCTAATTTCTATTGCTTCTCGCAGATTCACATTTCGAGTCCGAACGCTTAAGTTACAACAAGTTTTTATTACCCTACTTAGTGTAACCGGCTGCGACCTCTCGATAGGGCAGCTCGGTTCTAACAAAATCTAGTACTGCCTCATTCAATATATTGACCTAATTTTTGGCTATGTCATACACCTATATGTTTAGTTTATGCAAAATTTTACGGTTCCTCAATCCGAGGTTTGAAACTAGCCCAATCCCTATTTTACGAAACCCTAAGCAAAAATTGCCTACAGTCGATGCTTATGCGTTTCGCTCGCACTCTCACCCATTTGGCACTCCGTTCCTGTACGCTACCCTAAATACGTCTTATAACCCTCATATATTATGATTTTATCAACTCAAAACACATCTCACATGAACACACAGTTGTGACGCACCGGTGTCGCAAGTTTGTGTTCCGACTTTTCAGCAACACCACTCGCATTACATTAACGCTTCTCAAATCCATTCATTTCATCTCCTCACATGTATTTTCCATAACAATAACACTTCTCTCACACAACACACTGTCACACAATTCAGTTTATGCACATTCAACCATTTTGGCAACAATCATTTATACACAATGCATTGCAATTCATATATAATACTAGCTAAACACATATATACTCAACAAATCATCATTTTAACACAATTTAATTTACATTGTGCTTGCTGAATTGCTTTATTTCTTATTGTTTTGGCTTCCCTCCTTTCGGCCACAGCTAATTCTCCCCTTACTTACTTGATTTCTGATCAGCTCTCACTTATTCTCCAAATTTCAGGCCAACTACCACTTGGTCCACTCACGGTTTCACTTTAATTCAGTTGTTCCTCCTTCTTCCTTGCATTAGTTCGGCTAAACACTTCATTGTTCACTAAATTCAACAATTAATCCTCACCTTTCCGACCACTACAACATGCTTTACTTCGATTTTTCTTTAACTAGCTTTCTCTCCCTTAGCTAAGCTTCTTTTCTCATCCTTCAATTTACTTTAATTTGATCAAATCAACACCCATGTAATGAAATGCTTTTAGCTTCCTCTCTCAATTTCCTTTGTTCTCACTCTTTCTCTTTCTAATTGTTAAATTGTAATTGAAAAATGGAGAGGCCACCGAAATGAAGAAGAGTATTTAAGCTAATAAGGTTTATTTACATACATGTATATATATGAAAAATAAGTGCTTCTCATGTCTTTCATTTGTTCTTCTCTCGATTTGCCTTGGTTTTTTCTCAATTTAACTTTGTTTTTATCAAGTCAAACATGCAAATTGAAAATGAAGACCGAATAGATATTAACTTAAGGCTAGTGGGGTTTTTAAAGCAAATGGCTATGCTTATGTATATATGCATGTATTGTTTAAGCAAATGACTTTTATTTTATTTTTATTTAACTTAAGGCAATTCAATTACATATACATATATGTATTGAAAATGATTATATCACATTGTTTTTATTTGTTTTAATTAACCTAACACTTTATAATAAAGACATAACTCATGCATTTTTTGTATATATATATATATATATATATATATGTATATCATTTTGCTACTTGTACTATTATAAGTATGTACCCTATATAATAAGCTTGTATTATTCTTTAATACAAACTTTTAAAATTTTATTTTATGGTCTCTCATTGTGTCATATGTACTTGTATTTATGTATTATTACTATACCGAAATACACGGTCATGACAAAAACTAAGGAGTATAGCATACACATCCTGTAAATTAGCTTTTATGTTCTTGATGTGATATTGACAACCATAGGATCATATTTAGATCCTAACCCTTCCATCATATATAAAACCAACTCATTATTTGTCACCCCAATCCCTGAAGCTCTCAAACTATTAACTAAGCTTTTCATTCTATAATAATACTCATCCATAGACATAGATTATTTTTTGATGTTTTGAATATGTGATATGATCTGCATAACTCTAGCAGTAGTTTGAGCTGAGAAAAGTCTTCCCAAAGTAATTCATACCTTTCTCGAGGAGTCAAATTAAGTGGTGGATGTAAGCACACTCTCAATCATTGAGGACAAAAGCCACCTTATTAGCATCTAATCCTGCTTCAACCATGTCTGAAACTCTTGATTTTTTGTGGTTATGACATTTTATTAATTAACTATTGTGACATTTATGTATCTAAAAACATTTTTGCTACCATCAATGAAGCCCTCCAAGTCATTTGCTTGAATACTTGGCAGAACTTGTAACTTCTATAGTAAATAGTTTGTATTGATGAGTTTTATGGATGTGTTGAAGACGAAAGTTTCATTAGTTTGTGTATTTGAAGTAATAGTCGTATTTTGAGAGGTGCAACTATGACTGCTTGCCATGGTTGAGCAACTCTAATATCAAGTTGAAGAAGATGAAGGTTAAATATAAATTTGTGTTTTAGTATGTTTTCTTCTTAAAGATAATACAAGATTATTTGCATATATACAAGAGGTGAATTGGAGAGCAAGAAACCAAATAATTTACCTACACTTGTATGAAACTTCGAACATTTATAGTCTTAAGATCAAATTCTAGTACAAGAAGAATAAAGTTGAGAATGATTTCTACAGTAACTGTTTTAGCAAGCATGTTCGTTCAAATCTTTAGCCCATTTGTTTGTTATTATTTTAGCTGAGTTGTACCTTGGTCTTGAGCTATTTTTCAGGTCGTTTACACAAGTTACATCAGCAAAAGTTTTGTCTTCTTGCACAACTTCAACATCTTCAACATCTCTGTCTTTAATCTATTTAAATGATATCTTCTTCTTCTTCTTCCTATTCTTCTTTCTTGCCTCTTATATAGTTCATTAATTGTTCTAGCTATCTCATGTATATAATAATATGTTCTATATTTTTGTGCATAGAACTCTTTGTTGGATCGCTAAAAAAATCATTTGACCAAATTGAAATTTATGATTTCAAGCTCAAGTATTAAGATATTAGGGTTTAGATGGAATGTCCTACCACAATCTCAATGTATTGTATCTATAAATGGAATGCATTTATCCTCAATATATACAAACTCAAAAAAAAAAAAAAAAAAAAAGATGAAGTGCATGTCTTGTATTACATCTAGGCATAACGAATTCAATGTAGATTTCAAAATTTTTAATTTATATTATGTAAATTGTAGCAAGGGTTAAGAGAGTGTTAAATATTAAATCTTGAAAAAGAAAAATTAAAGTTCTTCTCAACATAACTCCAACACTAAGAGGCTAAGAAAATTTCTTGTTTAATTAGATCATTAATTCAATCTTGTATCCAAGATTGGATTGCTCTATGAATATAGCCGAAATCATTTATATTGAGGTGGGGTTATTTCAAGTAATTAATTAGGAGACTTAATTAGATTTCATCAATTTTTTTTTTCACAAATGTATTAAAAATTTGATCAGAATATATCAACTTTTAACTCATATTCTTGATTTGTCATATCCAATTCGAACCAATCAATTTTTGGTGATATAACAATATAAATTTCAAAATCAGTAAACAAATATATGACTTAGGGATTTTAGTATTAAAGACTCTTTAAAAGAAGAGACTTTTCTTTAAAAAAAAAAAAATTAGATAATTGAGATCACGATGTCCAACAAGTATCTAAGTAATTATTTTAAATTAATGGTATTAGTTAAGTTTAATTGATTAAATATTTTAAGACAGTACAAAGGTTTAAAATTCAAATCTACAAAGGTATAAAGTTCAAATCACACAGCATATCAAATTTAAAAAATAATTTATAGGGTCTCGAGAGTAAAAAAAAAAAAATTAAAAAGAAATAAATCAAATCAACAGATCAATTCTATTCGAGTTATTATAAAGTAAAAAAATTGAGTAATTGGATATGTTTTTTTATCTAAAAAATAATTTAAAATATATATCAAAATATCATGCCATGTGAAATTGCATTATTGGTAGTTTATTAAAATTGTATTAAACTAATTTTAAAATTAAAATTATATTATAATAAAAAAATAAAAATCGAATTGAATTTTAAAGAAATTATTCAAATTTTTTTATTCTAAATTTAATAAATATATATTTATTTTGTTTGATTCACTTTTGGTGAATATTGAACCGAATTGAACCATATAGACTAATACAAATTGAATTTATGTTATTATAATATTTTAAGAAAATATTTTATTCGATTCCCTTTTGGAGAAAATCAAACCGAATTGAATATAAACTATTACAAATTGAATTTATGTTATTATAATATTTTAAAAAATAATTATCCTAATAATATGATTTTTCTCAATTAAACAATAAAATAGAGTAACGAGGAGAATAATTTAAATGATAATTTCTTTGTAAGAAAAAATTTGACGGGCATGAAATTAAGCAAACAAATGATTTGGTGGCTTATACGTGACATTAATTATATTGAAAACCAGACATACATTCGACGGTTTTACCCTTTATCTTCGTTTTAACTATCCGTTAGTGACTCTTTAAATGTCGTCTGCCATTTACTACTCATTTGCCCCTCAAGACTATTGATTGCTATATGGCATTGTTGATGAAACTAATGCATCTTAATCAGTTAATTTAATAAGAGTTAGGAATTTATTTGATAGAAAATGAAAAAAAATATATTTTTATTTGTGAAAAAATAAAAAAAAAATAAGGGACCGGGATGTTATTATCCCAATATATTGTCTACGCCCATTCACCAAATTGTGCAAATGGCAACTGCTGGCAGCCACCGCCTGCATCAGCATCAATAGATTGTCCGGAATGCAGAATAATGTTACAAAGCCACTAAAAAGCCCATTAAGTGGCGTTGCAAGTAGAGGTAGAAAGTGATCAGCGAAAGATAGCAATTAGCCAATTGAATTAGAGAAGGTGAGGCCTTGAGGAAACTTTCAAATGGCATGTATTTCCCAAGAGTTGCAGCCTGGCAGAATTCACCAAACACTGCTGTTATAAGATAGATAAATTTCCCTTATCTTATTCTAATAGTGGGATAAGAATAACATCTCATTTTCCAAGTTGCGTAAATAAGAGAATTAGAGTATAACCGATACGATTGTGATGGTCAAAGAGATAACATTTTCTATTTACTTGGCATTCCTGGTCCTGGTCAGGCGGCTAAGGCGTAAATCATAGAAAAATGACACCAGTTGACCATTCCAACGCTTCTCGTGCACGCATTTCTCATTAACACAATGGCTGTTGACATAAACCAAAAACAAAACATCACAAGAATCATTATAACATTTCAAACGATGTACAGATAATAAAGAACCAAAGTAGAGAATTCCTAGATTCTTTCCCATACCTCAGATCATCCACAAGACAACAATTCAAATATTTATCATAAACAACCATTTCTCATTTCTATATTTAAACAATATAGCAGAGGAGTATTAAAGAAACAGAAGAAGCAAGCCAGGCCATTAACAATTGCCAAAACTAAATGTACAGCGTCATGACCAACCTTAAATCACCAATTGGCTCTATACAAATACTTTTTGTTTTCCACTAGTTATTGATCACAAAACAAATCAAAAGACCCTCCAATACTAATCTTCTTACCTTTATATTACAAAAGAGCCTTGCTCTCCAAATGTAAAGTTACTAGGTTTGCTGATCTCTATCTTTGCTCAATCAAAATACTTACAGAGATATTAGCAAGGAGATAGATCACCAACAAAAAGAAACACAATATATATACACACTATTACCATATATTCTCAAATTCTCTCCAAAAATAATCAAAACTCCCTCTTGTTAGGTCTGCCTTGCGAATTACGTTGACATTCAGCTTCCTTCTATATACAGTTTCTTCTATGTAGTTCTAAGCCACAGCAGGGATGCTGGAATTCTGGCAATCCCTGTTGAGGCAATCAAATCCTTCTACTCTAACAGTGGCTGGTTTAAGCCCAAAGTTCATCCTAGCACACCCACCCTTACGTGTTGTTGCTGATGATGGAGATGATAAACCAGATGGGGGCAGCACTGGAAATGAAGACAAAGGACTGTGTTGTTCATCTCCAAATCGAGCATCTTGAATTAAAGGGTTGGCAGCCCTGCTTGGAGGAGACCCGCAAAAATAGGGGGGCGACGATGCTACCTGGGATGAAGATTGTTCTACCCCGTAACCCTCCTGTATTGTTAAAAAGAAATTATGTAAGTTGACACATATTTACAAGCAAGCAAGTGAAAGCAAAATCACTAATAGCCTAAGCTAAAAATATATAAAACAAGAAGAATCAGAATGATATTATAGTGAAGCAATATTCCAGCTCATTATATCAATTTAGATGCTGTCTTAAATCATACTAAAAGCTCATACATCAGCCTACAATATTAAAACTAATAATCTCAAAAATTTTGAAGTATAAACAAAAACAAGGACATTTACCTTCATGAGGATGATGTCTAGAAGCTCTGCCCCGGCTTTTGAATCAGACACATCAACCGGATGACTGCAAGCAAATAAAAGTTGATTAAAATGAAGCTTCCAAACAATCACAAAAATTTATTCGAATCATTTGAAAAGAAATATACAAGTAAAACTTTTACCTCAAGTGCCACCTCAATGGCCTGTTAGGTATATTGACCAAAATTCCAACTCGCCGAGGCTTCGGACAAACAACGGATTCCCTCTGGTCAGAGAAGGAGACCGAGTCGTGCCTCTCCTCATGTGCGCCAAAGGCGTTCTCCTGATGATAGAACTGGTACATCTTCCGAAACCCGCTTTAACTCAACAGAAAAACGCCTGTCAAAAACAAAAGATCAGACTCAAATTTCAGTTTTTGAAATAATCAGCATCTATTGTTAAAGAACCAAACTTAAATCATATATCTGTTTGGTTTCCGAGAAAATTAAGAAAAATATACCAGATTTTTCTCTTCAACCAAAAAGAAAATCACGAATTTCAACTAATTAAATAATCAACCTACAACATGAAAATATGAAAATTAATTCACAAACTTGTTTGGTTGCTGTGAAAATCAGGTAAACAAATAGGAAAAAAAAAAGTGAATAATTTTCTCGGCAACCAAAAACCAAATCGCGAGATTCAGTGACCACAATCATCAACATCTAAGATGAAAATTAAAAAATCACTCACAAATCTGTCCAATTGCAGAAAAAAATTAGGTAAATTCAACAATAAACCATGGAAAAAAAATTTCTCAGCAACCAAACAGAGAAACACGAGATTAAATCATGCGGTTAACAGATCTAGATTCAAACCTTGAAAAAGATAAAATATTTGCACTACTTCAGACACAAAACTCTAAAAAATCGAACAAATAGAGTGAAACGAGACGGCTCGATTGATGAACATGTAAAGAACCATCAGGTCATCGAATTTAAAGGAAACAAAAACTCAGATTAAACGCGTAACCAAAAACAAAAACTGAAAATTGTATGGATTTTACAGCGATTAAAGGCCAGATCTGAATTTGACTCCTAACAGATATGTTTGAACGGTGACGGATGTACAAAGACCGGATCTACAATCTAAATATAGAAGGCAAAACGCAGCGTTTTACCTGAACGAATCCTGACACAGACGATGATGCAGAGGGACGCCACGAAGGAGGGAAGGGGAGCGAAACGGGGTTGACGGGATTTATAGAGGTGCAAGTAATGAAGGTAGCTTGCGTTACTAATTTACGACAAACGGTGTCGTTTCGTACTATTAATTAATTAATTGACGTGAAAGAGGGTTGCCGGTATTTGACTTAAAAGAGATGAGATTCAGTGTCATGGCATGTTGTGCTGGCTTCCAACGATCTGACTTTTCAATGCAATTTTTGATAATTCCAAGAATTATTTTATTTTATTTTTTGTTGGAAATATCGCGGAAATATAAAGAGAGAGAAAGGGGGGCTTTTAATTTTATTATTTTCACCACGCGCGCAAATCACGCATCGGTTGTGGTTGCTGCTGATATGGAAGGCAATCATGTGGTGGATCCCACACCTCTTCGTGGCGGGGACCACATTTGGTGTAATAAAGTTATCACGTGATCCACGTTTTGAAATAATGCCGGCCAGTAAGAGCAGGTATTTAGGTACGTAGGTCTGGAGATTATCAAGTCAGTATTTAATGTATTCGTCAAGTATTAAATAGTGATTTATTTAAATTTAATTTAATAATTATCTTAAATTTTAAAATTTTTAATATAATATAATTATTAAATTATTAAATAAATTATAATTATTTATTTATTTAATATATTTTTATATATTTAAATATTAATTAAACTTATTTTAAATAAAATTAAATATTTTTAAAATTTTTAATAAATATAATTATTTTTAAAAATATATAAAATAAAAATAAATTTATTAAATTATAAATAAATTAATATAT
>JAXCLQ010000015.1:3204303-3215009 GCA_035584115.1 Cedrela odorata
TCTACCCATGACCTTTGAAGGAATCACAAAGAAATGGGTTTCCCTGTCCCTGATTATGACACGTTTGTTGTCAATTTTCTCAGTCAGATCAAACTTGTCCTTCTCAACTACAATTTCATCTAATCTCACCTTAATCTCCTTAATTTTATGACCCATTGTGAAACGGAAAGCCAGCGGATTTGAACGAGAAAAGAAGTCACGTACCTTTTTTGTAAAACTCCCACGATTAACAACTTGCCTACGAATAACTTGAACTTCAAATTCGTTTAACACATTTTCTGCATCATAGCAAACATCTTTAAGCTTTTCCAGCCAAACTCTGAGCTTGTGATTTTGACTCTCACCCTGTTTTCCCTCAGCATCTTGGAGAACAGCTTTGATAGTCCTTAAGGTTTCGGCAAGCTTTTCTACATCATTTTTTACACCGATTGCCAAGCTAACTTCTTCATAAGCAAGGGACGTTACCTTACTCAAGACCTTCTCAGCAATAGTAGAGATAAAGGATTCCGCCACAATTTTAGTAAAGAAAGTGCAGCAAATGCAATCTGGGGAACGTGCTCAATATTGGGCCAATCTCCACCTATTCCTTGCTTGCATCTTTCACTCAGAGTAGGACAGTTTGTAACTTCAAACATATTCTTAGTTGAGCTGTATTTAGCTTAAAGTACAAGAAAATGACATTCAAAGTCCAAACTAGTAGGCATGGATGTCAAAAATCCCGGCGGGCACGAGGGCTGACCCGTTTGCGGCAAGAATGGGTCCCCGAACTGGAAAATATATATTTGTATTTAAATCTATTTCTATATATCTAATTAAATTTTATTTTTTTTTAATTAAATAAAAATTTTAATTAATTAATATTAAATTAAATGACCAATTATTATTACTAAGTTAATTTTTTAGTATATTAATACAAGATTAAAAAAAATTCTCAATATTTTATTTTTTCATCTAACCAAACAAAATATATTTTCTACAAAATTAATAAGAATCATAAAATTCTAAATATTTCATTTAATTTAGTTTTTTAATTTTATTTCTTTTTGTCATTTTTTTGTTAAGAATTAAAGTTAAAATTTATTTTTATGTTAATTTATTAACGTTTAAATATAAATTAAAATAAATAATTTATTAACATATTAATTCATTATTCTTTATTTAATTTTTTTAATATTTATGCATATTTATTTATTTAATATTATTAAATAAGGACAAGTCTATGATAAAAATAATTTGATCAAATATATTTTTATTTTAAAATTAAATCGTTATAATAATAATAATTGTGATAACCAAAGAAAAACTAGAACACGTGACATCAATATCACAATAAAAACAAAAAAGAACAACGACTAATTGATTGATGTTACAAATCACATTATTTATACCTTCAATTAATAATATGATCAAATACTTCTTTATTTTAAAATTAACTCAATATTTTATTAATTACAATTATAAAAAAAGAAAAAGAAAAATTAAAATACATGACATGCTTCCGTCTCGTTGTTCACATTATTACACAAATATTTATAAATCATAAAATACAAACTATATCTTCACTTATTTATAAAAATAATTATTTTATTTGTAGAAATAATTTTGAAAACTTATTTTGTAAAAACAAATATAGAAATTAAATTTTATATATTTGATTCGCCAACTCAATTAATTAATATCTTAAATTTGAAATCGAATTCTATTAAATTAAATATTAAATATTAAATAAATTATTAGAATCAAACCTAATTTCAATTATCTCGCAATAAAAGTAATCAACGAGGCATTGGTTTAATTTGGTCAAATGCAAGAGAAAGACAATTCAATATCTTATTCTTACCACATGTCATCCACTGACTTGCAGTCACCCACATTCACACGACAGCCCGTCACCCGAAATTTGGATCCCGTGCCATTCCCGGCAATACGTAAACTGTTCATTTGGAAGATTCGAACCAGTCTTAAGACAAGTGATCTGTTCAAAATTCTTCTGTCCACCAACAATTATTTAAAATTAAAATTATATATATATAATAAATAATAATAAAATTTTGAAGCAGAAACATCTCCCAATCAAATCGCATCTTCAACAAATCCGTGATGAGAAAAAAGAAACAAGAAAAGTCAGATCTCATTCATCATGTCTGGCCAGTTGCCAGGTCCACCTTCGCCACATTCTTTTTATATAATTTAATTTAGTTCCCAAAACCTGGCTTTAAAGTCTGCTATACTGGGCAGTCGCCACCCTTTTGATGGTAAACTCGAACAACCCACAAATTATACAGTTTCGTTTTCTTTGTTTTTGATTTTGTACGTGGGTTAGAGTTTGGGTGCAGGGCTAATTGGGTTGAGAGAAAAAACAGCAAGGGTAATGGCGACATCAGTGAGGTTTCAAGGGATAAACGATGAGTTGAAGAAGATTTTGGATGCTAACATGGATGAAGTAGCCGCCAGAAGGCGGGCTCGCGAGGCTTTTAAGGATATTCAGCTTAATATTGACCATGTTTTGTTCAAGGTAATTCTTTCTTTTGCAATTGATTTGATGTCTTTATGTGCCTTATCTTATCGGGAACTTGTGTTCATTTTCATATATACATTATTTTTTTATTCTTGCTATAATGAGACAGAGTTGTCTGTGGACTGGTGGTTGGGAATTTATTATTGGAAGTGGCTGATGGTGATCGGGATTTGTTTGTGGTAATTGAGGAAGTGCAAAATTAAGGAATTTGATGAATTAAACAATTTAGAAAGTTTTCTTGCTTTATTCAAGTGGGGAGGCAAATTTTTGTTTTTTGTTTTAAGATTTTAAATAGCTTATTGCTCTTTTTAAACACTAGTCTTTACTTTGGGGTTGTTACTGACTAGTTTATTTCGGTTGTGCTGATAAAGTATTGTACTTTTGAAGGATGGTGGATACAAAATTGAATGAAAAAATTATCTTTTTTGTATGTTAGCAACATTTTGATTACTTCATTTTTGGCCATTTTGCAGACCCCTTGTGATGGATTGAAAATGAAGGAGGTGAGAACTCGAACTTAGCTTAAGTTTTATTCTATTTATATTTCCTCTCAAGGGAGGCTTTCTTCACAAAGAATAAATTTGCTTAAATTTGTACATTGAAATAAAAATTCCATTTAGTTATTGCACATCAAGACTCAGCTTTCTCTACTTTATGCTGGTACCTGTAAATTTGCATCACCTCTTTTTTCTGAATCGTATAGTTGGCTCAGGAAACCAATTGACAAGCCTGAGAAACTTGAAAGTGTTTTAACTATCCCTTGGCTATATGCTTTCCTTCTTCTTCTTCTTCTTCTTCTTCTTCTTCTTCCTGGATAATTAGGTTATGTTTGGCCTTTCAGTTAATTTTATGTGGAACTGAGCAAGGTCATATACAAGCTGTCATTTTTCATTAATGATGCTGGCTAAATTATAAACAATCTTTGTGCCCTGCTTTGTTTGTCTTTTGAATTTGCTATAGTCTGCTTGTAACTATAGATGATCACTTGTTTTTCTGTGACACAGTCATATGAGGTGAATTCTAGAGGATTGGAAATTTTCACTAAAAGCTGGCTTCCGGAGTCCTTTCAACCCAAAGCAGTAGTGTGTTATTGTCATGGTTATGGAGACACTTGCACATTTTTCTTTGAAGGCATGTAGCTCATAGCAAGTAGTAGTTAGCTGTGTTTAGTCTTAGGCATGTTCCGATAATTGAGCCTAACTTTTTTCAGGAACTGCAAGGAAGTTGGCATCATCCGGATATGGAGTTTTTGCTATGGATTACCCAGGATTTGGGCTTTCAGAAGGTCTTCATGGCTACATTCCTAGCTTTGACAGGCTTGTTGATGATGTCATTGAGCATTATTCCAAAGTCAAAGGTGTGCTAAGTTGTTTTTATAATTTATCTTGGAATACTCGTGTTGAAACTTTCAATGTTGACAAAATTGTGTTATCAGATATACAAACTTTCAATGTTTATCCATGGCAATTTGATTTTTTCATCTACCTGTATCTTGGTTTGATTTAAGTTGAAGAAAACCTTCTCTCTTTTGTTATTGCTTGAGATGATGCAACTATTATAAAATGATCTGTTTACAAGCTATTATAGTAAATGTCATAAACATCTTATATTTAGTATGGTAGAATATAATCAAGACGAAAATGATGTCAAATACTGGTCTGCTGTTGATATTTATGTTTGGTGGTTTTGCATGGCAGAGAACCCTGAGTTTTGTGATCTTCCAAGCTTCCTCTTTGGACAGTCTTTGGGTGGAGCTGTAGCTCTGAAGGTGCACCTTAAACAACCTAATGCATGGAGTGGTGCTATCCTTGTTGCGCCTATGTGCAAAGTACTTTCTTTGACCTAATTATATTTGAAACCTTGTTTGTGTGAGATTTGCCTCCTATTAACTCAAAATTGTGCATAGATTGCAGATGACATGGTCCCTCCATGGTTATTAAAGCAAATCCTGATTGGTATAGCTAATGTTCTTCCAAAGCAGAAGCTGGTTCCTCAAAAGGATTTGGCGGAGGCAGCATTTAGAGATCCGAAGAATAGAGAGCTGGTTTGTCTCTTAGATCTTTTCAAGGAATAAAATTAAAGCATTTGTTTGTCATGGCTTTGTAGCAAATAAAATGGATGGTGTCATGGAGGATTCTCACGTCACGTAGTAGTAGCATTTTTTTCTCTCTTCTTACTACCCTTTTTGATCAAGTTCTTCATTCATTCTGCTAGTGACCTGTCGATTCTCAATGCACTCATTTTTTTCCGTTGAATACATGGCCCATTGTTTCTCTCCTTTCTTTGGATGCAGACAAAGTATAATGTTATTGTTTACAAGGATAAACCACGGTTGCAGACTGCTTTACAGTTGCTCAAAACTACTCGAGAGATAGAATGTCAGCTGGAAAAGGTATGACAATTTCCTTTTCTAATATTCTGTGAATTTTGATATCAATTGCTAATATTACTAACTAAATGATGGAGCATAGTATGCCTTGAATCAAGCTGCTTTTGAACAATTCAAATTTTGAATTTAAAATGTAGATTCACATAAAAATGAAACAAATTTTATAACAGATTTAAGCTTGGTTTTCTTAAGGAACCAAGTTTAAACACACCGCACTTGACTCTATTTGTCCATCAACTTTAAGTATATGTTTTATATTTGTGATTAATATCACATAAAAGTTTCTGAAAGATAATTTTTTCAATTATCTTCTTCGAATAATCTTTAGATATAGTTGAATTGCTGCACCTTTTAAACATATTATAATGCTACCAATATGCAGCATTATTACATGGATGTTGGCATTTCTATTGAAAGCTATATATTATTCGTCTATTGAACATGGTTTGTAAATTTTGATTCGTTTATTCAAAATTTTGACTGGTACTGATTAAACTTATACTTGCTGTTACAACAGATTTCTCTTCCATTACTAATCTTGCATGGAGAAGATGATATTGTAACTGACCCATCTGTGAGCAAAGCCTTGTATGAGAAAGCAAGCAGCAAGGACAAGAAATTCATTCTTTACAAGGATGCTTATCATTCCCTTCTGGAGGGCGAGCCAGATGACATGATAATTCGAGTTTTCAGTGATATAATTTCCTGGCTTGACGATCGCAGCAGAGGAAGTACTGCCAGTTGATCACTTGGCCTCTTGGTCTCTCGTACAAATATATATAAAAATAAAAAAAATAAAAAAAAGGAGTTTGATAAGTTGTTAAATGGAAAATAAAGCTAGTATTGAATGTACACAACTGTTCATCGCATTAGATTGAAACATTGTATTTATCAATATTCATTTCGCAGCTCAGTTAAATTGCTTGCAATTCTTTAAGGCTCATCAGCTTGTGGCTGTATCTTCGTTGCATTTTTCTGCTATGGATAAAAGACAGGTAGGTACGGAGATTTCATAGCATTATAAAAAACACAAGTATCCTTAATGGCAAATGTGCTGGAACGGCTCCACCTCTCTTACAAAACGGGATTCATGCGGACTCGCATGCTAGCCAGTGCAAACTTGCAGCGTTCATACTGGTACATTGTTTGTGTCGGGTAGATGGGTTCGTGTAAAAAAATATAGCTTGACACAACTCATAAAATTTGGCTATATCGGGCCTGTGCTGTGCTGGGCCAGCTTTGCCAAAACGGATCAATTTAATTTAATTTTATTTTTTTATAAAAAGTTAAATATTAAATAGTAAAATAAAAATGGTACAAATTTTCTGCAACGGTAAAATAAAAGGAAAAAATTTTAAAATGACCCTATTTTAAACAGTAATACGTTGATTTGGCTAGATTCGCGTGGAAGTGGATTTAATTCTTTTGTAGAGAGTATTTGTAATTTTAAAAGAATTAGAACATTAAGTATTTGAGATGTTTTTACATTAGAGTGCCAACTTAATAATTTATAATATTAAGTATTTAAGATGTTTTTATATTAGAGTGTCGATCTAATAATTTAGAACATTTATTATTTGAGATATTTTTACATTAGAGTTCTGACTTAATAATATAATTGAAAAAACAAAAAATTGTTGGTAAATTGTGTAAAACTATCCTAAGTGTTGAGAGTGAAACTGGACATTAGAAACGATATATGACAAGATGTGTTCAAATACATGCTCCCTCGAAAGATCGTACCTAATCTCTACTTACACTAAATGCTTTCGGGGACAACATTATCACTTCTTTCAAGTACTCATATAAAAACGTGAGAGAAATGATAGTTAAATGGATTGCATCAAGTGATCTGTATTTCACTCAAGTAGAAGATAAAAGATCAGAAAACTTTATAAAAAGGTATGTTCAAGCTTTTTTTAAATTAGTTCCTAAAAATACTTGTAAGAGTAATTGAATGAGATTGTTTGAATAAACCAAAAGAAATTCAATTGTAACTTTTTGTTCTTTTTAAAAGTATTTTTTCTATTACTTCTGATTATTAGATTATAAGTAATAGGTTAGGTTATATTTGTGTTACCTCTCATTACATTGATGATAATTGAATATTGCATAAAAGAATGATTGCATTTCGTGAATCAAAGTTTTCTCATAATGCTTTTTCCTTTTTTAATGCAATAATGATTGTTGTTATAAAATATGACTTACAAGGTAAAATTTTCAACATTACTTTTAATAATAAATCTGCCAATAATATTACCATTGAATTATTTATTAGTAATATAACTAACACTTGCACGTGATTTTGACACACAATTTTTTCATATAAGATGTATTTATCATATTATTAATTTGATTGTGTAAGACAATTTAAGTTTAATCAATAATCATATAGAAAAGATTAGATATGCAATACAATACATTACATTACATAGTTCTAGAAGATAATATTTTAATTCAACTTAATTACATTATGTATATAGCCTAGGAAATTCATGCTTGCTGTGAAAACTCGTTAGAATTATACTTATTAAATGTTGAAATATTATGTTAATTAAGTGATGCAATTACTAATGTTATAATAAAAAAAATTGGGTGATATTGTATTGATTTCTAATCATTGGACTATAATATTTAATTTTATGAACTTCTTAGAAACATTTTACAATGTTACATTGTTATATTCACATGTTTATTTTTCAACTTCTTATTGTGTTTTGAATCATATTTGATTTTAGTGATACTTTTGCTTCTTATAAAAGTGATAATGAGTTTAAAACTATTTAAAGAGAAATTCAAAAAATATTGGAAGAGTATTTCAGCATTGTTTGTATATGCGACAGTACCCTTGAATAAATTTTTCTAGTGCAATTAGGTTAGTAGACACAATTGTAGAAAATTTAAATGTTACACTTAATATGGGTAACTTATATTTTGAGACGTTTTTAAATAATATTTACATTCAATGTTAGAGTATAGTAAGAATAAATACACTAATTTATGAGTATAATGATGAATTTATAGTTAATATTCATTCATAAAAAATTTTGAACATTGTTACTAATAGATCTGTTTGTTCTTCTTCTTATACTTGTCTTAATGAATTATGAAAATATATTTATATTGATTAAAATTTGATGTTTAGTATAGAACAAAAAAGAAATTTTGATATTTTGTAATGGTAGAAAAAAAAAGAAACGGTGTTTCATGTGTTATCCATCATGGATTGTGATCTATTAACTCTACAATAGCATTGAAATATGCTTTTAGTGTAGAAAATATGGTATTGGATAAAAATTGTGACTAGCTGTATTGGATTGCTTAATATACTTAAAAGATTAGGAACATGTAGAACAAATAAGTTAGAACTATAATGATGATCGGGATGATAAAATGGAAATGGAGAATGATTTTGTTAATATAGCAAAAATTCTTTCAAGGATTTTGTGCACCAATGTTGATCTTCTTTGTTTGCTTTGACGTTGCTCTATCTAAAACTATAATAAAATGTAAAGAGGTAAAAGTCAGTGGTTTGACGAAAACCCTCCAATGCTTAAATTAGGGTTTTGTTTATTTTATACTTGAGAAAGAAATAGTGTGATAAAAATAATATTAGCTTAAACAAAACTAAGTTAATGTGTTAAGCCCAGAGTATGGTTCTTATACATACTTGGTTGTTCTTGACTCTCTTTTTATATATCACTTTTTGTTAAGTCTCTTAAATTAAGTAGGATTCTATAAAAAATAATAATTCTAGACATATTTAGATTCTAAGAATCATGAAAATTAAATTTTATAAGCAGTCTTCTGAAAATTATAAGATCTTAAGCCATTCTTATAGAATACATCTATTATGTCATAGATTTTTATTAAGGAATGAGTCCTACTTGCATAATACATCTACCAGACTATCGGTCCTTATTATGAATTAATCTTGAAAAATATTGGAAAGAAAATAAATTTTTTATTGATACGTAATTGTTAAGAGGTCACAAAAGTTTTTGATTGAGACGTCCTCGAACTACGTCGTATGTTTGAGACCGCTGTCATACCTTACCCAAGGCTCTTATAGATGGGGGTTCTCGAAATAGATGCCCAGACCCGAGATATTTTATCTGAGTTTGGGAGGTCTTGACCCTTAGTGTACCTAAGGTCTTTGTCATCCCATGGTTAGGACACCTTGGACTCAAGCTAATCTTGGGTTTCTTCTATTTTTTATAGTACCTCAATTTTGGGCTGCGCATTGAGCACTCGAAGCTCAAGGTTTATAGAATTTTACATATCTCAGACTGTTTTTTAAGCAAATTCTATTGATGAAAATTAGTTTTTCATATTTGTAATTTTAAAATTTAAATTTTTAATATTTATAATTTTAATATAAAATAATAAAATAAGTAAAGTGTAAATAATAAATGATTCATTAGCTGCCAACTTAGTTCAATAGGTAATGCAATTATAATGATACAAGTTCACTTATTTAAAAGTAATTTAATTGATGTTTTAAGTTTAATGTCAAATTAATTTAAAATAAATAGACTAAAATTATTTGATATATAAATGAGTTAAAATTATTTACTTAAATTATTTAATATTTAATATTTAATATTTATTTAATATACATAAACGAACCTGAGCTCGACCTGGGCTTGCAGCGGCAGGCTTTCGGCTTCTGGCCTGACCTTCTTGACCAGGGCCGAACTTGCATTGTTCATGCCGGTCGATCCTTTTACACCACTTCTTAACACCTATATCATATCATTTACGACATTAAAAACATTTTCCACGATTTAAATGACCGTACTTTTTGTGTGAAATAAACAAATTCATGTCGTCACAAGTAGACCGCCCATAAACATGAAGTGGTTTAATAACTGCCAAGAAAAAACGGTAATCAACCAAGCCACGTGTAGGAATAGAAAAATCCAAAGCGGACATGACAAGAACTTTTGTCTTAGGGCAGTTTTGCCTAAACAGTAAGCACTTTCGGTGCTGCTCAGCTTGCAATTGTTGAATGAATGATGTTTCCATCAATTTCGCTCGTGGGTGCGTAGTTGCTTGCCTGCGTGTCTGTATTTGTTTCATCTCAGTGGCAAGACCCACCACCCCACCTCACCAGTTTTGTATGCTTCATTTTTTCTTAAAAAAATTCTTTAATCAAATAAAGTGGATGAAGAAGAAGACATTATTGTTGATGGGATTCTCATTATTGCTCAAAACATGGCCTTCTTTTCTTGCCTCTCCCACCCTCTTATTTCATTCAAGGTTTGTTTCTTCTTTTTCCTCTTCCTTTCTTTATTGATTTGCTGTAATGGTTTTGTTATTTAATTATGTCTTTTCATCTGGGTTTCTTCTAATTTTTTTTTATTTTTATTTGTGTACTATCTGTGGAAGAATGGATGAACTTAAGAGTGATTAATTTTACTTTGTGTTTAATTTTTGGAGTATTTTTTTTTTCTGTGAGTTTGTACACTTATTTTTTGTTAAAGTTCTGCTGAGTCTGTGATAAAATTTCCCCATTTCAGATTAATCTGCTAATTGTTTGGTTTTATGTCTGTGAATTATCAAAATTGGATTTTTTTAATCTTAAACTTCTCTGTCATGAGATGTATTGTTAGACAAATTTACTCAAGCAGTGTTCACCATTTGTTTTTGTTGCATACTAGTAAGCTTGACGAATGGATAATAATGCTGACTATAAATTAAAAGTTTACTGCTTATTGTCCAAGCTTGAGAGATTCTTCCATTTTAAGTTCGGTTGCTTATACTGTTTGGAGCAGCCTCTAGGACCCTGGCTTAACA
>JAXCLQ010000015.1:3232265-3242869 GCA_035584115.1 Cedrela odorata
TTTTTAGGTCTTTTCATTCAAGAAAATTGAGAACCCATATTGTTCCATCCCCTTGTGAACAAGATATGGCCCATTCAAGTTGTCCTCTCTCAATCCTGTAGTTTTGGATACAATGCATCTGTATTTCTTTTTCCCCTTTAATACCCCAAAAATATTATCTATTTTTATCGTTTCAATCATTCACCACATGAATTGGCAACATCTAAGTGATTCTATTTAATTATACGTTTGTGGAACCCATTCTGCTAATCCTTTGATCATTCGTATGCATTTATCGTTTTTGTTTTAATTCAAAGTTCTTCATAATTGTATGCGAAGACTGATTGTTCTTTCATTATATGGAATGGATCAATGATGCACAAAAAAAGGAGCTATTAAGGTGAAGCCATCAACTGATCAGGAACAGATAGTTGAAATGTTGCTAGTAGTTTGGTTGTTGCTATAACTTAAGACATTATTGAGCCTTAGTGGTAAAGCAATAGACTGGATGGTGATGCTTCTCCTGTCTATTTTACTTTAAGATGTTATGAACTTTCGTTATCCGAGGATATAATTTTGAACTGATAATATATACATGGTAAGAGAATGACATATATATCCGAACCAGTAAAGAAGAACAAACACTAGATACCCGAGGACAAAAAGAAAATAATTGCTTGGTAAGGTTTTGCTTTAGCACAGCTGGAAGTGCTGTGTTTTTTAGTTATTGAAGCAAGTGCTTTTGCTGGTCAGAGCTGTTTGTATTGAATTGTTGTTGCTTTCTGGTCTAGCTGTTTGCAATTTTAAGATTGAATTTATATGTGCAAGTGATTGAACACACACCTCAAGTCTGTTACATAAATTTGTAGTAAATGACTGGTAAGATGTCATTATGTTTGATCATTAGATTCGGAAAAGAATGCAAATAATTGGCAACACTCTTTTTGTGTCTCTTGCACACAAAGAAACCATGAAGCACATGCCAGTGTCTGATTAAATGAGCATAACATAGGGCAAACTAAGTGGCCCAAATGCGAAATTCCAAATCATAGAATTGAGTGCACAAGCAATACATGAAGCCAAGTCCCATCGAAATCATTTTCTGCTTAACTGCTCTGCCCGACATGGCTGCAGCATCAATACACAGGATGCTACAAATCAAAAGATCATAGTAGAGTCTTAACAAGGAAAATTAGTCCTTAAATTGGACAAACAATAAAAAGGAATACAAACTTTTGTACTTTAGTTCTCAACCGTTGTGAAAGCTGTGACCAAATATCTTTGGAACATTTGCAACATAACTGGAAGCAGATTTGATTTGCCAGAGAGAGGCATATTTAAGCATATACATGTGCTTTTGTATGAATGGGGAATAGGGGTCAAAAGTAGAGTCAAAAGGACCATGTTGAGTGGAAGCAAGTGTACTCTCCATATGCTTCTTTTTCCCATTTCTCCATCTCCATTGCTTCATGTGAATTGGTTCCCTGAACCCATTAAATATTCAACATCACCCAACTTTACATAAAATTCACATATACATGCATATAATTCACATTTACTGGCATGTAATGATGTGCATACACGAATATGCATCCATACATATGTGCAATTCAACACTTAGTTAATTAGTTTACAGATTTTATTGAAGTTTAAGTCATAAGAAGAATACTTGGTATTTGCAATATATGCATACCTGTGCCTTTCTATTGGATTCTGTTTCGAAGTTTAAGTCATGAGAAGAACATGCAGCAGCAAGCTCCATCGAAAGAAACTGAACTCAGGAGAACAAAGAGAAATTAGTTCAAATTTTCTGGTATAATAAACTTTTGAGATGAAAACAATAAGATTTTATAACATGAATTCTGGCATATCTTTGACTGACCTCAACTTGATTCTGCAATGAATGAACATAATTTATTATTTCTTCTAACATCCCTGCCATTCCCATAGCCTGCAGATTGACACACTCATGTTTACTACATACATATATACACCCGAAAGCATAAATGCGTTCACATATTGATGTGCATGCATGAATACCATTAGCTTATGCACATGCATATAAAAAAGGAAAAAGAGAAATTGGTTCCACCTTGTGGCATCCAGGAACAAGGTCTTGCAAGCATCTCATTTTCTTATTGATCTTTTCTCTTCTCACCTGATACAGAAAAAGAAAGAAAATCAATGGCTCAGTTCCTGAATTCATGATTCTTATAACATTCAATTCACTCATTGTATATGAATATGAAGCCAAACCAGTGATTAATAATCCAATTGTATGTGCTAAAATTTATGCAAATATATATATATATATATATATATGTACATACCCTTTCTGCCATGCTGTGACTATCAGTAGCTTGGCCTCTTTTAGCTCTAACATGGATAATTTCGTCTGGTTTGCCATCCTCTTTCTCAGTAATCCTCACCTTCTTCCCTTTTCCTGATCTCTGCAAATGCGTACATCGAATTATGAATGAAGCATTGAAATACAGGGACAGTTCAATCATAAAATTTGAAGAAAAGCAAAATAAATAGTTGAAGAAACAATTAACACATACATTCTTTTTATTCTTGTAGATGTCTCCTTGAAAGTCACTTGTTGAAGTTGAAGAAGAAATGTTCTTGGAGATGCTTGTTGATTGTTCTGTAACCTCTCGTTTCTTGCTTTCATGGACAACATTTCCATTTCCTGATATGGTATGAACACCTGGTACTGAAACCAGGCTGTCTGTTCCGAAATTACTAAAAAAACTGTCGAGAGTACAGCCTGCGGGAAACTCCGTTTGCTGGTGGGCCAAAGGAGTTTCTACAGAAAAGTATGGATGTGGAAGTGGAAGGTTGAAATTCTGCAACATGCTTGGCTTTAACTCTGCAAACTGCTTTAGCAATTCCATGTTCATACCCATCTCAGAGAAAGGCTGACATGGGCTTAAACTCTGCATATGTTGTCCAAAATCTGCCATGAAAGAAAGCTAGCTAGCTAAATGGTGGTTTACAATTTGAAGAGACAACTGAAAGTGCAATTTATATAGCAGCAGCAAGTCAGCTATTATTAACAACTCATATAATTACTTGAGGTCTTGGTCAGCTCAATGTAGGGTAACAGTGCACATTGTTTTCCTTTACAATTAAGGAAGTAAAAAATTGAAAACACATGGAGCTCCAAGTGGCAATTTCACTTTCTGAAGCTGAATTCTCCCCTGTAGGGTCCAAGTTTAGGACATACATATCCATTAGAGTGGACCTATGTAAGGCGATTTATGGTTGGCTTGACATATTAAAGAAGTTCAAAAAAGTATGGCAGAAGATTACTACTTTTTGTTGTTGTTTTAGCCAAAAATTACTTCTGGCCCTTGAAACACGTAGTCATCAAGAAAGGTGCTATTCATAATTGGGAAGCTTTGTAAGTTTAAGTTGCAAAATAAAATTACTAAAAGTCGAATATAAATAAATAAATATTAGTTGTTATGTAAAAATATATGTTTATAAAATAATTTCATTATTATACTTATAAAATTAAATAAAAATATAATAATTATTAACATACTTTTAATTGAATTTATGGAGAACATCATGTAATTGTTTTAGTGTTGAAAATTAGATCCATAATTATTATTTAGATTATTTTACGACTGTAACGTTTATATTTATTCATGTATAATTTGTATTGTATTTTTATGTCATTATGATCATTTTTCTTTATCTAAATTGGGGCGATTGTTCATAATATCATGCACACTTTGTGCGTTAAAATAAATTTATTAAATTTCTTATAACAAAAATCGTTAAGCAGTAAATAGTAATGTATAAGTATGAATGATATATTTTATTTTTTCCTTAAAAAATTGAAAGAATAATTCTTTTTTTTATTTTCTTGATAATTTATCAATAAAACTATTTTAAGTACAAGTATGATACATTTTATTATCTACTTAAATTTAATTTCTATATTTAATTTTCTCCAACATCTTAACATTGTAGAGAATTTTCTCAAAAATTATTAAAATTAAAACTATATTTTGAAGTGAAAAAGATAAAAATTGAAAGGAGATTATAAATAAATTTTTTAAAGAATAATTTATATTGTTTTATTCCTTTCTTATATATATATAATATATGCTAAATGAGTTCAAATGTAATATTTGTACAAGGGATAAAATCATGAAAACGAAATTGGAATGGGTTGGGTTTTATAGTGTCATGAGATATTGGAAGAGTTACTTTTCTCTTAAACTTGATCAAAAGCATAGGGTTGCTACCCTGTCTCCGAATTGTTGAGACAGAAGGATATGGCAGTTATGCTTACATGAAATCTGAGAAATCAAAGGTTAAAGGTTTAGGTTTGAATAGAAACTCAAATGGTAATTTCAATAAACTAAAGAGGTTGTAGTTAATATGGTTAAAATCCGTGCTATGACTGTCACATTACAAATGGTTGAACTTTCACCTTCGGCTGCTATCATATAATGTAAATAGCAGAGATTGCACGGGTAAATTCGAGAACACCTAGTCCACAGTAGCAATGGATAAAAAGGAATGCCAACCCCAAGTGTGTAGTGTTAGGGAGCCATAACTTCCACAGCAATGGCTTCTCTTCTTTGTCTCCAAACCACCTTTCCAAACAAAATAACCGTAAAACCCCTTGCTGTCTTGAACAAAGCTCACAAAATGCTGGTCCCCTTCGAGCTGAAGAAAGGACAGACCCGTCTCTTCCACCAGCTTCCTTCTGGTTTGAACATGGAGGTCATTGAGCAAAAGAGTGTGATAAGGAAAGACCCAGATGAGAAAAGTCGAAAAAGACCACCTTTGGTGTTTGTTCATGGCAGCTATCATGCAGCTTGGTGCTGGGCTGAACAATGGTTGCCTTTGTTTTCTGCTTCTGGGTTTGATTGCTATGCTGTCAGCTTGTTGGGTCAGGTGATTCTTCTTCTCTCTTGTTGAAGCTTAGTTGGGTTAGATTTTAATGTTTTTAATTGGATTATATCGATGTGTTGTTATGTTGTTGCTTTGGTGATCTTACTCTTGTCATTCTTGACGCATAATTGGTTTGAATTTTGTAGCAATATCTGATTTGTATGGTTAATAGCTCATAATTGTGTTTGCTACTTTAATTTTACAAAGATAATAAAAATTTATTTGTAATTCTGTTTTCTATTTTTCTAAACCATTTTGCTTTGTTTGGTTGATGAGAAAGTGTGAAAGCATAAAGGAAATTAAAATTTTGAGTCTGCAAATGTTCGTTATTGGCAATTCAGGGAAGTAAATAGCTCCACTCAACTGAGCTACATTCAGCTATATTTGTCTATCTGGGTTTCTTTTTTTCTCTAGAGTAACCAAAGCACATAAAAATTAGGATTAAGAAGTAACTATGTTCATTCAAATATTATACCCTTCAATTCTTGTGGCAAGCAAAAGAAAGAAGATAAATCACTTCATTTTATCATTTTTTTAAACTCACTGTGACCATGTCATCTAGGACAAATAATATCTGGGTACAACATAATCTTGAATTCAATTCTTAATAATGCCAGAGAAACCATTGATGCCCACTTTTTTGCATAATTAATAGCTTTTTAAATATTTGTTTATTTGATAATGGATTTGCCTTAAAATTGAGTGATGTTTCTTTCCCGAAATCCTTTCCCATTGTCTGCTGTTAGCTCGTTTTCCTATAAAGTTTCTCCTCAAACGGTATTGCCTGCATTTCTTTTTTCTGTATTAAGGTTAGAGAAATCTTAATACGATTTTGCTTTCTCTACTCAACCTCACTTATCCTATTTTCTCCTAAGTTTATTAATCTGCAGCGGTTCTTATAAAGGAGTCAATATTGTTATGGAAACTCCTTAGGAGTTCTTTTATCCATACTTGGCAAATTGTCTAAATTCTAAGTTTTTTAATTGATAATGGAATTGAGACACAATTATACTTCTCTTTGACATAAATCAGCTACTGGAATTATTATTATTATTATTATTTTTGTTTCTGAACTGAGTTGACTTTGTACACCTTCTCGAAATGTTTAGGGTGAAAGCGATGTGCCTCCTGGTACCGTTGCTGGTTCTCTCCAGGTACTTTAGCTCTTCACTAGACAGCAGTCCCTTTGACAACCAGTTATAGTAATGGAAATCTTTCATTCATTGTTATTCTCTGGTTTCCACAAATAAAACTGTGAAATTCTTATTTCATGTTCACCCCAAATTCTGCAGTAGACACATGCAGGTGATATTGCTGACTTCATCCAGAAAAACTTCAGTTTGCCACCAGTCCTGCTTGGACATTCATTTGGAGGGCTAATTATTCAGTATTATATTGCAAGGATAAGAAATGAGAAAATTTTAGGTAAACTTCCACTTCTGGTTGGTTGTAATCAAGGGTGAAAAACTGTACATGAACTAGGAATGAGTAAAGTCTTGGGTAAGAACTGCATTATAGATTTAAACTCTTAAAGTCCGCCACATATGTTTCTAGTAATGTATTTTTAGGATAGATAGATGCATTGTAAGTACATCTTTGAAATCAGTTAGTATTCATCATTTGTGTGGCTGAGAACTGATGCAAAGACAGATTATTCTGTCAATTTTGCTTTAAAGTCCTGTTTGTCAACCATGAGTAGGACATCTTCAAGTCTTGAGGCATGATGCATGCACCTGATATGAACTTAAGTTTTGGTTTTGAGACATGAGTTTTAGACATTTGGAACCCGGTAAGGCACAAATATATTACTTGAAATGGTCCTTTTCATTCGTTTTAACTACTATTTGCTGGCACTGACTTTATTGTTATGCTGGGCTTGATTTTAGAAATGGAAACTCCATATCCTGAGTTAGCGGGAGCAGCGCTTGTGTGTTCTGTACCTCCTTCGGGTAATAGGTAATTTTTCGTGCTATCTCATGTGTTATGCACCCACTCTTCCTTATTGGAGTATAATTGGCCTAGACTAAGATTTTTTTTTCTTTTGTTCAGTGGGTTAGTGTGGCGGTATCTGTTTACCAAACCCATTGCTGCATTTAAGGTAATTTCCTTTCAAATTTTGATGAAATTGATTAATTTGTATTTTCTTCTTTTGCTTGACTCTTGAATTTATTCTTGTAACAAATATAACAAAAACTTGATCAATTACTTTCTATACTTCAATTATGCATCTGGAGTTCACCAGTGGCCCCAATTTTAGACTTCAGTGTATCTTAGTTGCATTTTTTCAATAGGCTTAAATGGTGTTCTTCAACATTCTCTCTCTTCTAACCTGAACCTATCCCTATTTTTTTCAATTTTGAACTATGGTTTTTTTCATCAATATATATCATCAGTATTCTTGTCTTCATGTTCAATGACTGAAATATGATTTAACCGCACTTGCGAGCAGGTGACTCGCAGCTTGGCAGCTAAAGCTTTTCAGACTGATCTGTCTCTTTGCAAGGAAACATTTTTCTCTTCAACAATAGAGGATCATCTGGTCCTACGGTTTGTTCACTAACCTTTGTTCTAATCCATTAGCATTTTTCCATTCTTCATGTTGTTCATATTGTGCTCTCATACACATACAAGATTTGGTAACTTGAATTTGCATTTGAAAAATATGCAATAGAATAAACTCAAGAATCAAAACACTTACCCAAGTCGTTTACTATTTGACTTTTTCCTCCATACAAAGTTTTTTCTTTGGAAAAAAATGAATTTGCTATAGGCGGTCCAATGCATAATAGCAAAAGAATAGTTAATGACCCAGTGAAATCCTTCTCTGAACTTGCTTTCTTGCAGTTATCAGGAATTAATGAAGGAAAGTTCAAGAATGCCATTGTTTGATTTGAGGAAGCTAAATGCATCACTTCCGGTTCCATCAGTGCCAAAATCTTCCATTGAAGTTCTTGTTTTGGGAGCAAAAGATGATTTCATAGTGGTAATTATTGTCTTTGACATGTATTTCATTCAATTCCTCAATAATTACTTGATTCTTTTCTCTGACTCTAGCAAAATCTTCTTCTGTTGTTACCAAAGTGATTTTTAGTCCTGGATTGAGTAGAAGATAATGTTTCCTTGCTTCTGTAAGATATATGTTTTGCACCTTTGTTGCCTTCACTAACTGCCCCTGCCATTTTTCGTAGACACCATTGTAATCTTATTCCTATGTAGTTTCCGAACATATTATTGCTCTTCTGTTTTCAAGTTTGGTAGTCTGTTCATTGACTAAAATGTTTTGCAGGACACGGAAGGACTGAGGGAAACAGGTGCATTTTACTGTGTGTCACCGGTCTGCGTTGAAGGAGTTGCCCATGACATGATGCTTGATTGTTCTTGGGAAAAAGGTGCAGCTGTTATACTATCATGGCTAGATGATTTAAGCAGATAGTTCTGTTCTCAAACTGCATGCATCTAGGTGTAGCTTGCTTCCAAAAGCAATTCTAGATCAAGGCAACATGAATATGAGAACATCAATTGCTCTATTGCAAACAACTCAAGAGAATAGAGCATTTACGCTGAAACATTCTTAGAATTGTTTTTGCAACCTTGAGCAGGATAACGATTGTTACTAGTTATATTAATATATACCCAATAAAGAAAAGTTGTGCTTATTTCAGCTGATCTCGCTGCCAGAATCTTGTATCTCAAGTAAGGATGGTTGAAAGCCAATGCTTATGAGATGGGTGTGGATCAGAATTGATTGACTTGGTAATGTTGAAGCTTTGACATTGCCTTTACAAGCATTGTTCATTCCTTCTTCAACCCACTTGATTCGTTGTGTAACAGCTGTCCAATGTTTCCCTTCCATATAAATATATAAACCCAGCTTGACGAGTAATAGTGGTTTGATTCTAGTGAATTATTTAAAATTAAATTTGAAGATAACATAAGAAAAAATTTTGAAAATGATCTTATTTCGAGGTTATTTACATAAATATTTACTATTGACCAATTTTATCATTTTTGAATAATTTTACTCTCACATAATCATTTATATTAAATAATAGATATATACTAGTAAATATTAATTTAAATAACAAAGATTATTATAATTCAGTAGTTAGTATATTAACACTTATCCCAATGACTTGAGTTTTATTTTTAACAATCATAATCATTGAATTAAAATAATTTTTATTATTTAAATTAATATTTAATAATATTTATCTATTAAATGATCATATAAAGTAAAATTGTTCGAAAATAATGAAACTTACAGTAACTCGAGTTTTATCTTTAACAATCATATGTTTTATTTTATTTATTTAAAATATACGATGTTAATATATTTTTTATTTTTTATTTTATACTCACCATGAACTAAAAAAAATTTGTTATTTAAATTAATATTTAATAGTATTTATCTATTAAATGATCATATGAGATAAAATAGTTTAAAAATAATAAAACTAATTAATTTGATAAAGTTGAATTAAAGTGTATCATTTACATAAATAACATTCAAAATAAAACCATTTAGAAAATTTTCTCATAACATAATTAAGAAGTTATTCATTTATTCTGCTATATTATGAACTTTAGAGTATATTTTGTATAAAAATATAAAATTATACATATATATAATGACTTTTATCATTATATTTATTTCTTTCGCATATAATATACTTTAAATATGTTAAAATGTACTTTAAATATGTAAAAATGTTGAAATTGTGGTCAATTTAATACATTTAATTGAAAAATAATAATAAGAAAATGTAACAATATAATTCTTCTGGTAACCAAATCATTTCATAACTCATAATTTAATAATTTTAAAACTATAACAACTTTTAACCCATGTTACTAACACGTATTCAAATTTATTTGTAACGCTTCATATCTTTCATCTATTACTCTATTAGGTAGAAGACTCTTTAATTATAAATAAGTTATTTTTGCGAATGTATCACTTTTTTGTCCAATAAAAAAAAGATAACAAATTTAACAGTAACCATTCTACTAATGAAAATGAAATGATATTTCATAAATTTAAATAAATAAAATTATCCTACACTTAACAAATTTATCATCATACTATGTACTTGGTGAATAAATTTTTATATTTAATTTCCTCCAACACTTTAACATTAGATATATAATATTAATTTTTAGGCCAATAGAAAATTTATATTTTTTAAATAAAAAAAAGGAAAACCATATTAAAAATAGATATAAAATTTTTTTTTTTTTAAAATCTTTATCAATTTCCTTGTATATAATCTATGTAAAATATTTGTAATAGGGATAAAATCACAAAAATAAAATTGGAATGGTGTGGTGTGTGGTTTTATATATAGTTTTTCATGAGATTCTGAAGGTGGGATTCAATAACATTTATACGGGAATGTTAGCATCATGCCATTTATGAAATGTTTAATAAAATTATGTTATTTTCACTTAAAATCAATTAATTATAACCAATAGTTAAAATATATGAAAAATAAAAAATATATAAATATAAATATTGGTAATAATAAATTTATCCTAATTTTTTTAATAAAAATATTATCTTAAGTAAAGAGCGTGGAGGATTATTATTTAAAAAAAAAGGATGAATTAATCATCACCAAACAAATACGAAACTTAACCCCTAAATGGTGGGCTTGCCAAATCAAGCCCATCTTCCAATTGGCTTGAGATTGTAGTCCAATACAATGTCA
>JAXCLQ010000015.1:3251672-3273857 GCA_035584115.1 Cedrela odorata
TACAGTCAATCATATCTGTAGATTTGAACACGTGTCGAGATTAGGGAAATTTTATGGTATTAAATAAATAATTATTTTGATGATTTAGGTACTAAATACGCACGTGAAGGTCCCACTCGCAGACGCAGGGCGTGGGCTCTCCCACGTTTGCTCAACTGCAACCAACGCATAACGCACCTTCCCCCCCTGTCTTTTGTCATCAAAGTTGTGTGCAGCCAACGCCAACGTGATATATATATATATATATATATATATATATTCCCTATGGCAGGTTCAACCGTTACAACTTTTTTTACTCAAGATTTTAACTTAAATTAATAAGTATAAACTTCATTTTTAATTTTAATTTGAATTAAATTGATTTAATATATTTTAATTTTTTAAAATTTTTTATTATTTTAATAAATGCAAAATAATTCACATTTAGTTAATATAAGATTTCTAAAATGATAAATAATTTATTATTTTTAAATTTATGACCAATAAAGTTAAAAATAATAAATTTTTTGAACTTATAGCTAAACTCTTGAATTGAATTGAATTGAACTAAATTGATAATTGTGGGTTTAGTTAGTGATAATTATGGGTTTAGTTCAGTTTAATTTATCATCTACTGTTAATTTAAAATCAAAATTAACAATTTTAAATTAATTTAAAAGTTGGATCAAAACTTATTCAAACAAAAAAATGCTCACATCTAGTTATTTAAAACCGAAGTCAACAATAAATAAATTAATTTCACAATTTATTAATATTAAATTCTATTTTCTTTCCTATTTATTTAATATTTATTTATTTCTCTCTTCAAACATTCTAAATAAATACTTTAAATAATAACTAATAAATGCTTTTCTCTCTTGCAATATTATTAAAAGATTATTATATAGATGACTTGAATATTTTTAATTTAATAATCAATAAAATTGGAAAATTAAATAAAAATTTTAATTTATTTGTACGAAGTTATTAGACTAGTGGTTGAGAATGTATAATTAATGACCACCTCTAGGTATCTTGGAAATAATTAAAACTCGGGGCCCCTTATTGCAAAGTTCCCAAATTTTAAGTTAATTAGGGTTTTCAATTCTGATCAGTATCAGATCAGAGGTAACAACTATGGCCGAAACTATCTGCAGAACACTTCGTGATGGAGGCTTAGAAGGAGAACACGCTCCCGCTCTCACCATCAAAGACACCATAGCTTCACCGTTCGGTTTCGATGTATTTACTCACGTGCTCACCCAGCTGTCTAACTTTATTTTGGCGGGAAAATCTCAGTCAAGGTTATTTCAATTCTGTCCAAACACGACGCTCATTTTTATTTTGTTCTCTCTTCTGTACTAAGTAACTAAGCAAGCTTATCGATTTCTGTTCTTCATTTATTATTAAAAGCAGTGGCATTGTCATTATTGCGTTTTCTCGGAGTCCATCGTTCTATGTGGATTTGTTGAAGAGAAGAGGAATTGATGAAGCTTCATCTCGTAACTGGTGAATTTATTTGCGCATATCTGTATTTAATTCTGTATTCTGTTTGCCCACAACTTCTTTTTTCTTTTGAAAAATAACCATGTAAATGCACGATTGAGTTAATTATTTTGTTTCTTCTCCAAGAAAGAGAAGGTTTTTATGCGTTTTTAAAACAGGAAATGATTTTAAAAAGAATACCTAACAGCTCCTTATTAATTTATTGGGTTTTACTGTGTGAGCTTTATTTGGTATTTGGTAGTGACTTGCACTTAGTTGTTATATTGATGTTGTGGGGAACTGTGAACGCCTTTTTGTTAACAGCGTTCAGATATTGGATTGTTACACGGATCCGCTTGGCTGGAAAAATCGCCTAAATGCCAAGGACCTTTCCCATAAAGCTTCATCTTTGTCTAAATTTTATAAGGATGTGAGAAATTTGGATAAGTTGTACGCTTCAATTATTGAGCTTGGTAAAGGTAATTTTATTTATTATTTTTTCTTTTGTTTGTAAGTGTAAAGGTAACTTTACATCTTGAATACTTAATGATAAAGGTATTAGGTTCTGATATGCATCTTTTTAATGTTTGTTTGTGTTTTGTAGGATTGATTGGACAAGGGAAAGGCCATTTCTCTATTGCCATTGACTTGGTAATTCTCTACCTGAGAAGTGTTAATATCTAATAAGAGTTGCAATTTTTTTTTGTTGACAATTTATGACTAGGTAATGAATTTCTTGTCATGTTTGATGAACTTCAAATGAACTTACTAGAGTGTTTTGATATGTATTTTGTGATAAATGTTGCTTTAGACATTTAGCTGCATTGGATTCATTTGCTTAGGATTTTGTTAAGAAGTTTGGATCTTGAAGAGAATCGATTGCAGAGGAGTTTAATTTTCTTCTGGTGGAAGCTTCAGAGTGAGTACCAAAAATGTTCCAGTGACAAGTATGGGTTGTATCGTGAATCCTTTGCATTAGGAGCCTCCCCTCTTTTCTTTGGTGGTGCTAGGAAACTTCCTGTCAAGTACAAAAAACATTGTGAAGGATAGGCTCAGCCAAAGGCATTTTGAGGGCTAGCATGTTTACTGTCTTCATTAAAAGCTAAGAGATTTATCAACAGAAAAGAAAGATATTATGAAGATTTATGGGCCAGTTAGATCTTGCTTTTTAGTTGCAACCATATGTTGAAATGACTGGATAGAATTGCCTCCTTGGATTTTCCAGGACAAGAACTGCCACACATCTTGGCAATTCCCAAGCTGTTAAAAGGCACTTCTAAAGTACTCTTTTATCTCATTTTGGACAAGCATGGCATACTCACATGTGTTGTTGAAGAAGTGACAATCTCTTGATTGATATTCACTGCTTTCTTCCCAATACCTTTGAGATATGATTATTTGTCTTGGGTCATGGTTTAATGCAGAAAATATAATTGTGGGCCTTGGCAATAAAGTTTGGTACTGTTTTAGAGTAGAATGAAAGTTCTACTGCTATAGCACCTGAAACATTCATTTGATAGAGGATGCAATCATATGTAGAATGATAATAACTCATTTTCATAGACCAGTAAATGGAATAATGCTCAAACCAAATTCCTTCATATTTTGAAAATTTTATATTACATTAAGACTTCAGCTAAAATCTATAGGTGTTTATTTCTCATTTGAAATTCTAATAATCATATAACAATACTAATAAATAGTATGTGAGCATGCATCCATCTTTACTGCAGTGAGTAGCTCAAACTAAAAAGAGAATATATTTGGATTTTCATGATGAAATTTAATAATTTTTTCTTCTTTAAAATTTGTTATCTAATTTGGGAATTCATACCTTAATTTGTTTCTTTTTTATTAATTTCATTTGAAAATATCTGGTTAAGTTGGTAAATTTGTTTAGGTGAAAATGGAAGTCATGTTGAGACAGATAACTATTACAAGATCACAGCATCTCTGACATGTTAATTTTTAATAACATTGCAAATTTTTGTGCAATTGGAGTTTCGTTATGATTTGGGAGGTTTTTATCAGCTGTAATATACTATGCGTGTTAAAAGTAGGTAGATATTTTTTCCTTCATTGAATATCTTGTAGGAATTTGAAATGAGGGAATGAGAAAATGCTATTGCCCTTAAATTTTTTATCTTTTACGGCAATTTTCCAGTTTCTTATGCAAAAAATTATTGGAATTTAAATGAGGGAATAAGAAAATGGTATTTAATTTTGGAGCAGTTTGTAAAAGAAGAATTAGCCCATTATGGAGCGTGATTTTGGAACCTGTACTTTTTTATTTCTCATTCCTTATGTTGAGTAGTGTTCATATTATCTACATGTTCCTTTGTATTGTTTCCAGTTTCTTTGTCGAGAAAATTTCATAGAGTTGGATATGTTTGTTTTTGCTGTTGGTTTCTAGCTTTTTCCTTCTGATGCACATGTCTCTTTGTTAGTTTATAATGGGCTCTTCACACTTTCTAGGTGAGTGAAATGGTTAGACATGCATCTATCTCATCAGTTGCAGGCCTTCTGAGCAACCTCCGGAGCCATGGTATGTACAGAATTTACCTTTTGCTAAATTCTTGATTCTCATAAAATCCTAATTATTAGTTTTAGCCTTTTATTTTATTCTACTGCATGAACTTTTTATAAAAGTTTTCATTTTTTTAAATAAATGATTTATAACCCTACTGTTTTTTCTGGTTAACTGCCACTAGCTGTATTTTACCCATCAAAATGATTATACTTAAATTGTCAGATGCACCATTATAAATTAGCTGCAGTGGCTGAGAAAATGTAAATTGCTCACCTATTTGTTGATGTTATGTACAATTTTGCCGTTTGACTGTGATTCCTGAAGTTTGTGGTTCATAGGATGTGTCTGCTTTTGATGCTATAGTTTTGTCATTGTTCCATGGTTGCAGATCAAGTTTCTAGTATCTTTTGGTTGTTACATTCAGACCTTCATGAAGTCAGGTTCACAGCTGTTCTTGAGTATTTGTCCTCAATGGTTGCTAGCCTTGAACCTTGTTCAATTAGTCAGAGAGGTGATTTGGAAAGCCTCTCTTTGGTTGAACAGAATTTCAGGAAAGGAAAGTTAAATGTTCGGTTCAAGCGAAGAAATGGGCGTGTTCGAGTTATGGTGACATTTCTGTTTCTCTACTTCTTTGTTGAGACTTTTATGCTGATTTTTGAAACAGAAACTTATATATTATTTATTTAAACTTGTTTGTAGTGTGAAGAATTACTTGTTGAGCTTTCAGGCACCAAATTTACGTCTGTTTCATCTGAAGAGGAAATAATTAACCAACGCCTGTTGCCAAAGGTTAGTGGTATGGCGTTGTCTTGATTCTAGAGGACACTCTGGAGTTCTCTCTCTCTCTCTCTCTCATGCATGGGCACTTAAGCTCCCAAGCTGACTTATGCGTTCACACTTAAGCTTCCTAGCTCACTCATGCATGCTCACACAATCTTCCTAGCTCACTCATGCATGCACTCTTAAGCTTCGTACCTCGCTCATGCATACGCACTTAAGCTTCGTACCTCGCTCATGCATGCGCACTTAAGCTTCCTACCTGACCCATGCATGTGCACTTAAGTTTCCTACCTGACCCATGCATGCACACTTAAGTTTCCTACCTGACCCATGCATGCATGACAATTTGCCTGTGGTGGTATTGGGTAAGAGAGAATGGTTCCAAGATGTACATTAGAAGAAGAGGCAAGAAGAAAAAATAAAAAAACTTGTGCTTATGCATGCATGTACTGAATACAAAGACATTTGCAAGCACGTGCATGCCAGCAAGAAAAGACCTTGATATTCTTAAATTTTGGCATGATATTTACTTCTATTTTGTTCATTTTTCATTCAACAGGTGCAGTTTAATCTACAGCTGTCAGAGAAGGAGCGAACTGAAAGGGCTAAGGTTGTGCTTCCTTTTGAGCACCAAGGTACAAGAATATTGGATATAGATGGATGTTAGATTTGATTTTTTATTTCTAGTAAATGAGTATGAGCTTTTGCTTAATTTTATGTTGTAATAATTGGAGAAAATGTTTTCAATATTATCCTTATATCATTCTTGACTTTTGTATATTAGAAACTTTATGTTCTACTTTTCTATGCTTCAGGAAATGGTGAACCAATACAAATATATGACGGTCGGAGATCTCTCAATGAGAACAAAAATGAGGATACACTTGTTTCAACTGGAAAATTGCAAACTGATGAGGACACTGGCAAAGGTCAGATAATATATTTTCGTGATTCAGATGATGAGATGCCCGATTCAGATGAGGACCCAGATGATGATTTGGATATATAATGATCTTCACATCCTTAGTGATTATGAATTAATGTCAGAGTGCCGCAAATTGGTAATTTATCTCTGTTTTGTTTTCCATGGCTGATTTTTTTTATAAATTATAATGTTTTACTATCAAACAATCAAAAACTCCGTCCTAATTAAAATTTATGTTATGACTGGTGTAATGATTACTCTCTCTGTCTTTTTCTTTGTAGAGTAACACATTAGCACCCTAGAGGATGAGAGGCAAATTTATTGAAATATCATAAAAGAAGTACATAGGAGATTGTAAAACACTGAAATGAGTGAAGCCAAGGTTTTAGTAAAATTGGAATTAGGAGGTGAACCTTCCCTTTTCCTGTTCTTCATTCTATTTCTGTGTGTTTGTATCTTTTCCCCTTTTTTTAATACTTACCCGAGTATTTGTTCTATTTGTTTGCATCTTGTATGTTGCACCCATGTAGTAAGAGGAGACCCACTTTGCAATGCTTACAAGTTTTGTATCAGTTTGAAATGTAAGGCTCCTTCAATTATTCACCTCTATTTTTTCTTTCTGGCCGTTGAATTGAATATTTGGTCATGGGATGCACATTTTAAAATAATACGAGATTTGGTCATTTGATCAAGTGGGGGCTCTTTTCCAATCAAAGGGTGCTACAGAGGATTCCATATGATTAGCTTTCTGTGGTTTCAGGATATGGTGGGAAGATAGGTTTGTGAGTGGATATGTTCATTATGAGGAGTAGGGAATTTTCAAACTTTACCTTGATCTGATTCCATGATAATGGATGAATATATCCCGAAGGATATGAGATATTTTGGGGATTTGTAATTTAAGAAATGAAGGGTATCCATGTGGAAATTTATTTGGATTCCACCTCACTGTATTTGTGTACAAGGCCAATTTTATAGTAATATTCACATGAAACATAATTAATAATAAATAATTTTATATTATATTTTAATATTTTAAATTTATTTTGTAAAATATAAAATTAATATATAATTTAAGTCATTTATTATGTATTATGATATGTGTTAATATTTATTTAAAAGTTAATAGAAAAAATTAAAAGGAATTTACGATCCAAATTGTTTTTTTAGCAAGTGATTGTCTCAAAATGCTATCTTATTGTACACTATTCAAAGAAGGGGAAATTTATTTATATTTTAATATTAAAAAATAATTATATTTATAATATTTTAAAAATATTTAATTATATTTAAAATAAAATTGATTAAAATTTGAATATATAATTTTGTGTATATATTATAAAAATGCATATATGTGTGAGCGCGTGTATAAATCGTCATCTTAAATGTTTTTGAGTCCTAATCAAACTTTCAAATCAAATCTTCCCTTTCTCTCGTGCTCTTCACCGAGCTTCCGTTTCTCTCAGCATGTGTGTGTGTGTGTGTGTGTATAAATCGTCATCTTAAATGTTTATTGAGTCCTAATAAACTTTCAAATCACATCTTCCCTTTCTCTCGTGCTCTTCCCCAAGCTTCGGTTTCTCTCAGCATGTGCTTCGGCTATTGGGAATTGTTGGACTTAGCATTTGGTCTGTAATGTTCTATCTTACTGAGTTTCAGATTTTACTTAGCTAAACGTACATATCCAGACATGCAAACATGTAGATATAAAGCTAAGAGCTAACAAACAAGAATCCAATTCAATAACAAACACTTGTTTTTTCTTGGTTTAATACTTTATATGAAGCAGCAAGGGTTTCACATGAAAGTGGAAGGATATATTACTTTGCATTACATTTCTCAATTTCTTTTCGGTTCAAATGACTTAAATCTATTCTATTTTTGTGGATGTCCTTGTATTCTAGTATATCATTCTAAGTTTATTCATGGATCTTTCACAATCGTCACGATTTGATCCAAATGCCTGGAACTTACCTGCTTTGTCTTCAGAAGTATAAGAATCGGGGAAAGAAACTTCTTGTCCAGTACAACAGTAGAGGACAACCAGAAGGCAAGCTAGCAACATTATTATCTAGTTACACTGGATTATTGGCACGTATCATTGTCCCTATTACTTGTGAACGTTGGCCCAAAGTTCCATTAAAGATGTTTGACAAAACAATGGTAAATAGCCGAAATCCACCTCGCCGTACGGAGTAGATAACTTCTAATTATATACATAATAATTACAGTTGTGTGATCCTATATAATAGGAAAGAAGCAAATACAAATATTCAAAATATCCCTACGGCTATACAAGCGGATATTATGGCAACAGAAATGGAATATGGCAATCTCCTTTATCACCACTGCAAGATGAGCGTGGCAGAAGGGATAACGCTGAGCTTGCTTCGAAAGATAAAGAACTGAGGCTTGGTGACGCCTTGGTCAATGAATCAACAAGCTGCAAACGCGAAGGAACAAAATCAACTTTCAAAGTGCCATTAGCAACAAGTTCACGAACAAAATGGTAGTCGATCGCAATATGTTTTGACCGAGGACGAGCAACCAGATTGACTGCCATAAAAATTGCACTTTGATTGTCGCAAAGAATTTTATATGGCGCTGAGGGTGTAACACGAAGCTCCCGAAGCAATCGAAGAATCCAGGCAATATCAGTAGTAGCAACAGCTAAGGAGCAATATTCTGCTTTTGCACTTAAACGAGAAACAATGCTTTGTTTCTTCGGGGACCAAGATACTAAATTGGCACAAAAAAAAGATAGCATTGCCGGTAGTAGAGCGGCGTGTATCGGGACATCCAGCCCAGTCCGCATCAGAGTAGGCAAGAAGATCACTAGTGGACTGTTTATGGAGTTGAAGTCCATGGTGAGGAGTGCCTTTAATATAGCGCAACATACGCTTCAGAGCATGAAAGTGATCCTCGGTAGGAGCATGCATGAACTGGCAAATGGAATTCACACTGAAGGACAGATCAGGCCTGGTGATAGTCAATTATTGAAGAGCACCGGCAAGAGAACGAAACAGAGTAGGATCGGAGAACAGCTTTCCTTCAGCTGATAGTTGCTGACCAACGACAAAAGGTGTAGAAATAGGCTTTGCATCAATCATGGAAGCACGTTGCAAGAGATCAAAAGCGTAATTCATTTGGTTGAGAAACATGTTAGAGAATGGTGCTAAGGTCGGTGATAACTTGGATGATATGGCAGAGGTGCCACCTGGAATAACGGATTGTGTCTGTGTACCTGTAGATGTGCCTGAGCCTGCTGTGCACTGTCAATGCCGCAAAGGAAAAGAGAATCGTACCATTCTGTTATGACTCAATGAATCAACAGCTGAATTCATCTCCACCTTACACATCTAATATTGTATAATGATTAGATAACCTAATCTTCTCTTCATTCTTGTATATAAATATGTAAAAGGTGTACCTCAAAAATTAAGAAAGAAGAATTCTGCTTCTCTTTAGCTTGTTCTCTCTACTTTTCCTTTACAAAATTTTGAAATCTCCAACTTGGTATCAGAGCCATGAATACATGAGATAGCAACCAGAGTATCACATCTCAAAGTGTTGTGCAAATGACAACATTCTCAGATACAAATTCCTTCACTTTCACCACTCCAATCAAGCTAACAAACACCAATTACTTGTTATAAAAATCACAGGTTCTTCCAAGAATTAGAGCAAATGATTTGGAAAACTTCATTGAGAACACCCAAGAAGCACCAAGAAGGATGGTTCTCTTAGCTGATGCTGAACAAAGCATCATCACATCTGAAAACCCAGAATCTGGTTGAAACAAGATCAGATGCTTATAAGTTGGATGCTATCATCCTTTATAGAAAGCATTCTGGCCTTGACTATCCAATGCAGCACTTTAAAAGAGGTATAGTTGACCCTGGAAAAGCTAATTTCTGCTCAAACCACTGCCAGATCATTGCAACTCAAATCACAAACCCAAAACACAAAAAAAGAGTCGTCAAGCATGAATGACTACTACCACAAAATGAAATCCCTAGTGGATAATCTGAGGGCTGTAGGAAATATTGTCTTAGATGATGAATTTATAATATACCTCATGGAAGGTCTAGGCTCTGAATATGACTCAATAGTTGTTAATATAACATTAAGGGCTGAGAAACTCTCTCTTCAAGATATTTATGCAATATTTCTGAGATATGAAAATAGGATAGAAAGAAATATGTCATCAATCAACCAGAGTCAGCAACCCAACTTTGCAGCAAATTATGCACAAACAAGTGCCTTTCAGAGAAGAACCTGGAACAACAAGAATAACATCCAAACTCAGCAAGGAATACAATTCAACAACATAACAAGTGAACTCAATCAAAATCACCAAGGATTCCAAGGTAAAAGAGGAAGAAGAAGAGGAAGAGGAAGAGGAGGTATCAAAGGTAATAAACCAACTTGCCAAATCTGTAACAAAATTAGTCATATGACAGCAAGCTGCTGGCACGATTTAACAAGGATTTCTTTCCACAAACACAGCATAAACAAGACCAAAAAGGGGTGTATGTTGCAGCTCCAAAGAACCCAGCATACATCTCTTGGTACTTGGATAGTGGGGCTACAAATCATATCACAAATAACCTCAATAACATGAACATGGCAGTAGAATACACAAGAACAGAACAACTTGTAGTAGGTAATGGAGCTAAACTCAAAATCATACATATTGGACACTTTACTTTGTATACTTTCAAAAATTTGTAATTGAATTACATATTGCACATACTTGAAATCACAAAAAATCTTATCAGTATTTCAAAACTTACTCGAGATAACAATGTAACTGTGGTGTTTTCTAGAAATGCTTGCATGATTAAGGATAAAGATTAGCGGAGAGTCTTGTTGTAAGGAATGGTTGAGAATGGTCTTTACGAGTTGCTGCTTCTTACGTCTTCATAAGTGTCATCTTCCAAAAATTACGTAGGATTATGTTATAGAGTTATTAGTGTTAAATGACCAGAGTCTATGTTTTTTGAAATACTAATTGAGTCAGTTTCTAATAATAAAAATTTAAGAGCTGATAGTGAATTAAACACATAGCATAAGAGATTAGGACATGCTAATGTAACAGCTTTCAAGAGGACTTTATCAAGTTGTAATGTTCTTAAAGTAAATGAAAAATCTTTGTTGGATTTCTGTAATGCATGTCAGCTTGGTAAAGCACATAGAATCAGCTTCAAAACCATAGAACAAAAAACAACAATACCTTTAGAATTGTTTCACTCAGACCTCTGGGGTCCAGCCCCATTGATCTCAAACTAGGGCCTCAAATATTACATATTCTTTGATGATGACTTCTCAAACTTTTCCTAGATTTACCCACTAAACAAAAAGTCATATTCATTTCACATCTTTGTTGCCTTTAAAGCACAAATGGATAAATACTTTGATAAGAACATTAAAACCTTTCAATGTGACATGAGAGGAGAATACAAACCCTTCGAAAATTACCTAAAACAGGAGGAAATTCAGCTGAGATACTTCTACCCATACACACATCACCAAAATGGCAAATCAGAAAGAAAGCATAGGCATATCACAGAAGTAGGCTTAGCTTTGCTTGGACAGGCTGGAATGCCTTTGAATTATTGGTAAGAGTTATTCAGCACAGTTACACATCTAATTAATAAAACTAGCTCAGAAATCTTAGAATGGAAAACCCTATTTGAAAAGCTATATAACAGAAAACTAAACCTCTGACTTCTTAGAGTTTTTGGTTGTGAATTTTATCTATTGCTGAGACCCTACAACAAACACAAGTTAAACTTTCATTCTTCAAAGTATGTTTTCTTAGGATTGAGTGGTTACCACAAATGGTACCTTTGCATGCATCACACAGGAAGAATATACATTGCTAAACATGTGAAATTCAATAAGCAATGTTTTCCCTTTATAGATGATCAAAAATTCTCAAACAAAAATCCTAAATTAACCAAAGAAAACACAACAACAATGAGACAAGATTTCCTAGTTCCCATCGAGCACAAAAATCCACTCATAGTTGTATCAACTTGTAAAGAAAATTCAACACCCATTCATGCAGTAGAAAGAGGTACTTCTCTTCCCTTACATGATGACATAGATAATGTAACATACACATAAACAGATGTACACAATGAGCCACCTCAAATCCAATCCACAAGCTCTGACAGAGAAACACAATTATCACCAAAATACCAGACACAAGAAATACATATACTAGAAAAACTCTCTAAACAAATTGTATCAACACACCCAATGATTACTAGAAGTAAAATGAGAATATTTAAACCAAAGGCTTACATGACAAAAAATCATGTCAGCATACAAGAAAACACAACATCTGCATTGTGTGATCCAAAATGAAGACAAGTTATGATTGATGAATATAATGCACTGATGAGCAATGAAACCTGGTCACTGGTACCTTACAACTCAAATCTCAAGCTTGTGGGAAATAAATGGGTGTTTAGGTTAAGGAGAAACTAGATGGAAGTATGTTTAGGCTAAGCAAGACTTGTTGCAAAGGGATTTTACCAAACACCTAGGATAGACTTTAATGAAACCTACAGTTTAGTAGTAAAAGTAGCTACAATCATAATTATATTGTCACTTTCAACAACCTACAATTAGAAACTCAGACAAATTAATGTGAATAATGCCTTCCTCAATGGAGAGCTTACAGAGGCAATATATATAGCACAACCTGAGGGACTTAAAGACCCCAACCTGAGGGATTTGAAGACCCCAACAGACCAGATTATGTGTGTAAATTAAAGAAGGCATTATATGGCTTGAAACAAGCCCAAGAGCCTGGTTTGAGAAGCTCAAAAATGCATTTCTAGATTGAGGATTCACAAGCTTTAAGTCAAACACTTCTTCGTTCTTCAGAAAGAAACAAATAGAGCTAATAATTCTTCTTATCTATGTGGATGACATTATTGTCATAAGGAATAACAATGAATCCATAGAAGATGTGATTAAGAAAATGAACCAAGCATTTTCTTTGAAAGATCTAGGCAACTTGCGTTTTTTTCTCAAGATTGAAATGAAAAGAACTAAAAAAAACTTAGTGATCGCTCAGACCAAGTACATACAAGACCTGCTCAGGAAAATCAACATGAACTGTTGTGAGGAAGTCGACACATCCCTTAGCACAAAAACTAAACTGATAAAGGAAGATGATCTACCCTTCACTGATCAAACCTTGTACAAAAGCATCATTGGATGCTTGCAATATGCTACCCTCACCTGACTTGACTCATCATTTATAGTCAACAAGTTGAGTCAATTTGTTTCCAATCCTATGACCTCACATTGGTCTGCATGCAAAAGAGTCCTCAGATACTTGAAGGGAACCATTAATTATGGATTAGAGTTTCACCAAAAATCAAACCTAGAACTAACAGGATTTTGTGATATAGATTGGGGAAGTGAACCTGATGACAGAAGGTCAGTGAGTAGATATTGTGTGTATCTCGGAGAGAATTTAGTGTCTTAGAGCTGAAAGAAATAACATGTGGTGGCAAGGTCTAGTGCTGAGTTAGAATATAAGGTATTAGCTCATACTTGTGTAGAATTGACTTGGATAACCTCTTTTCTGAGTGAGTTAGGAGTTGAAATCAAGAAGAAACCAGTGATTTGGTGTGATAGCATGAGTGCTGCAGTTATTGTCATAAATCATGTCTTCCATGCTAGAATCAAACACATTAAAATAAACATTCATTTCGTAAGGGATAAGGTTACAGCTGGAGAAATGGAAATCAGGTATATACCTAAAAAAGACCAAGTTGTTGATTGTCTAACCAAACCTTTAACTTATAATAGATTCATTCACTTTAGAAACAAGCTCAAAGTTCTTCCGAGAACTTTGAGCTTGAGAAAGGGTGTTGAGAATAGTGCTAAGGTTGGTGATGACTTGGATGATATGACAAAGGTGCCACCTAGAATAATGGATTGTGCAATGAAGGATAACTCTATACCTGTAGATGTGCCTGAGCCTACTGTGTACACATGCACTGCTAATGCATTAAAGGAAAAGAGAATTGTACCATTTTGTTATGACTCAACAAATCAGCAGCTGAATTCATTTTCACCTTGCACCTGTAATATTATATAATGATTAAATAGCTTAACTTTCTCTTCATTCTTGTATATAAATATGTAAAAGGTATATCTCAAAAATTAAGAATAAAGAATTATGCTTCTTTTCAGCTTGTTCTCTCTACATTTCCTTTACAAAATTTCGAAATCTCTAACTAAACATACCTTTCTCATTAACTTGGACTTCATCGCCGAAAAAATAAAAAAGATTACCCAAATCTTTCATGGAGAATTCTTTAGAAAGCCAAGCAATAAAGGTTTTAACCATAGAAAGACTACTTCCAGTGATGACCATGTTATCAACATAAAGAAGTAAGTAAATAGTCCTAAGCGAGGAGTGATAGATAAACAATAAAGAATCAGCCTAACTGAAGAGAAATCTAAGTTTAAGCAGAAAAGAGCTAAAGTGATGAAACCAAGCTTGAGGAGCATGTTTCAAGCCATAAAAAGCACGCTTCAGGTGATAAACATGCCGAGGGAACTATGAATTAGTATAGCCAGGCGGTTGTTCTAGTTAAAATATGAAAAAGATGAAAGTAATTTGTATTTTACTTAAACATATTCTCATCTTAATCATTTTACAAGAAGTTTGACATATATATATCCAACAATTGGATTGGAGAATAAGAAACTAGAGTTAATCTACTCCTTACACCTGTATGAAACTTGTATCATTCTTAGCCTTAGGATATCATCTTGCACGGGTACTCAACTTGTTTCTTGTCATCATTCTCGCCGAGTTGTCCTTGCTGCTGAGTTGTCTTCCAAGTCAAATGCATGAGCCACATTGACAAAGACTCTGTCTTCTTGTACAGCTTCTGCGTCTTCAACATCCTCCCTCGAGCTCAGAGTTTTCAAAAGAACTCTGAGATTGTCTCTGAAAAAGTTAAACTTGCTACAAGGCAGAGCTTTGGTTAAGCAATCTGCAATTTGATTTTCCGATGGTATGTACCTAATTTCAATCTTTCCTAAGCTCACTTTATCTATAACGAAATAGAGGTTGATTTCGATATGCTTAGTCCTGGTATGGAAGATAGTGTTCTAAGCCATAACTGCTGCACTCTGATTGTTACACTATATAATTGGTGTTCTGTTTTGTATGATGCCCAGTTCTTTCATCATTGATGAGATCTACGTAATTTCTGCACAAACAAGAGCTACTACTCTATACTCTGATTCTGTACTGGACCTTGCAACGACTTCTTGTTTCTTTGAGCTACATGACACTAAGTTTCCACCAACAAATACGCAGTAGCCACTTATTGATCTTTTGTCGTCCATATAGTATCATCAATTTGCATATATGAAACTCTCTATATTAGTGTTGCTTGATTTCTGAAACTTCAGTCCATACTTTGATGTTTCTTTTAAGTATCTGATGATCCTTTTGCAGGCAAGCCAGTGTACTTACTTAGGATTTGCCATGAATTGGCTCAGTTTATTTACTGTAAAGGAAAGGTCTGGTCTTGTTAATGTAACATACTGTAGACATCCGATAACACTTCTGTATAAGCTTTGATTTGTAAAGGTTGAACCATTGTCCTTGCTTAGTTTAATTCTTGCACACACGAGTGCGCTTACTCCTTTACAAGCCTCCAAGTTCACTTTCTTTAGCAGGTCATGGATGTATTTTGATTGTGAAATGTGAAGTGAGTAGCTCGTTCTTTTGACTTCTATTCCTAGGAAATAGTACAGATCACCTATATTTTTAAGAGAGAAGCAGCTGCTGATCTTCTGAATCAAACCTTCAACTAGTTTATCATTATTTCCAGTCACAACTATGTCGTCCACATAAACTAACATAATTGTAATGTCTCCATCTTCCCTTTTGAAGAATAAAGAGCTGTCTAATTTTGAGCTCATGAATTCCCAAGACACTAGTTCTGTTCTCAATTTGTCAAACCGAGCTCGAGAAGCTTGTTTGAGCCCATAGAGGGCTTTCTTTAGCTTACATACATGGTTAGGCTTGGTTTTATCTTCCATTCCCTCTGGCTGACTCATGTAAACTGTCTCAAATATCTCTCTATTCAGAAAGGCATTATTTACATCCAATTGTCTAAGTGTGCAACTGAAAGTAGTGGCTAAGTTAAGCACAATTCTAATTGTTATTGCTTTGACAACTGGGCTGTAAGTCTCATAAAAGTTAATTATAGGGGTTTGATGAAAACTCTTGGCAACTAATCTAGCTTTCAGCTTTGATACACTCCTATATGAGTTTTCTTTAATTTTGTAAACCCATTTGTTGCCAACCAACTTCTGATCTTGATTGAAGTGCTCCAAGGTCTAGGTCTCATTCTTAATTAATGCATTATATTCTTCTAGCATGGCCTGTTTCTACCTAGGGTTTTTTAAGGCTTGTTTTGTATTTGTTTGGATGGTTGTGCTATTAGAGATCAGGAATGTTTTGAGCTTGAATATTCCTGTTTGCTCTTGTTATCATGGGGTGAGTTGGGATGTTTAAATTCTGGGAGTGAGAGGGTTTTGATGTTCATTTTTGGCTGTGTTCATGGGTTTAATTAGGCATATGTTGTGTGGATGATGAATGAGTGACAGCACTTGAATTTGAGGATGAACCTACTGGAGTTGTGATGATAGGGGCTTCTTGACCTTCTGTTTCAGGTAGGAGATGAAATTTGGAGACACAAGTAGGAAATAAAAACTGACTCAACATGGGATTGTTATCCTTGATCACATCAGACTTTATGTTTTTGAAGAGTAGATCATTTTCAAAGTGGAATGACAATTTATTAAACTTGACAGTGTTAGACACATAGATTTTCCTAGTGTGATGAAGGCAAAGGTAACCTTTGTGATGTGCACTCATTCCTAAATATACATACTTGGAAGTGTGGAATTCCATCTTATGTCTGTTATAAGGTCTGAGGAAGGGGAAGCATTCACACCCGAAGATTTTAATTAGAGACAGGTCAGGCTTGGTTTCATAGAGTCTTTCATATGGTGTCTAGTTTCTAGAGTTGAGGTAGAGGTTTTATTGATGAGGTAGGCTGCCGCACTAAAGGATTCTCACCAAAATCTTAATGGTAGGTTAGGTTGTGCCATTAGAGTCAGGATAGTTTCTACAACATGCCTGTGTTTTCTCTCAGCCTTGCCATTTTGGTTATGTGTATGTGGACATGAGTACCTTTAGTGAATTTCTTCCAATTTGATGAATTTTTCAAAGGCTCTAAATTCTCTTCCCATATCACATCGGATTGACTTTATCTTCTTGTCAAAATATTTCTCAATTTGTGTTTTAAAGGTAATGAAAGTGTTAAGGGATTCTAATTTTCTGGTGAGTGGAAAGAGCCAAGAGAAGTTGGTAAAGTCATTAATGAAGATGATATAGTATCTATATCTTTGATTAGAGATCAGTGGTGTTGGCCTCTAGACATCCGAGTGGATAAGTTCTAAAGGTTTTATGGCTCTTTTTTCATTATTTTTGAAGACAATTTGATGCAACTTTCCTAACTAATAGGCACTGTAGAAATCAGGTATAAAATTTCCATTGATACTTTGCACTTTACAATTGACTAAAATTTGTCTAAGGGCTGTTACATGTGGATGTCCAAGCCTTTTGTGCCAAAGGTTCAGAGAGTTATCAGCCCTTAGATCATTGTTTTTAGCATTAGTATTTGTTGACAGTAAAGAAAGCATAGATTCGGGATTTCTTAAGCTACGATGACTCTATTTAGACTTTATTTTATTTCTTGAAGCTTGAAAAGGAAATGAATAGCCTAATTTGTAAAGTCCCCTATCAGCCACTCTTCTCAGCATTGTTCTCCCTTGCTCTTTGTCCTTAACTAAGCAAACATCACCACAGAACATTACCATTACATTATTATCATGAGTTAGTTTTGACATGCTGATAAGGTTCTTTGTTATCTCAGGAATATGCAAGGTGTTTTTCAAGTGAACTGGTGTGTAAGTTGAATGAAGTGTTGCGTGTCCAGTGTGCATAATGTTGAGTTTTGCACCATTACCTACAGCCAGCTATTTAGACCTTTTGTATTCTTCAGAGTGATTCATGTTGGAGATGTTGTTGGTGATGTGATTAGATGCACCACTGTCAAGGAATCAGGCAGGATCAGTAGGATTTTCTAAGCATGCTACATATGCACCTTTCTATTCATGTCTTGTTCTTGGTAAAGGTGCATAGTCACGGTTGAACTTGTGCCAGCAGCTGGAAGCAACATACTCAACCTTATTGCAGATCTGACATGTTGGTTCGTTTGCCTTGTTCTTAGGTCTTCCTTTACCTTGCGGGCCTTGCATTGCTTGATTTCCTTCAAAGGAATTGAAGTTGGTATTGGTGAGGTTATGTGTTTTTAGTCTATTGTTTGCATTCCAACTTCTTCTTTGATATCCACCAGTTTGTGCAAAGTTAGCTGATGGATTAGGCTGCATATTTATGTTACCAAGTGCAAGGTTCTCCTCAATTCTGTTTTCGAAGCTAAGAAGCATTGCATACACATCCTGCAGATGTAGTTTCTTTGCTCTTAAAGTAATGTTAACAACCATTGGGTCATACTCTGATCCTAGCCCTTCCATTAAATGTAGGATCAACTCATCATCTATTACCTCTGTTCTTGAAGCTCTTAAACTGTCAACCAAGCTCTTCATCTTGTGATAGTAGTCGTTTATGGACAGAGAATCCTTTCTGGTATTTTGAATTTGGGACCTGATTTGCATAGCTCTTGCAGTAGTTTGAGTTGAGAAGAGTTTTCCCAGTGTAATCCATACTTCTCTCGAGAAGTTACACTAAATGGTGGATGCAAGGACACTCTTAGTCATTGAGAACAGTAGCCATCCCATTAACATCTGGTCTTGTCTCTGCCATGTCTGAAATTTTGGGTTCTCTGTGATTATGATATTCTGCATATCATCTACAGTGACATTCATGCGTCTAGGAATTTCTTTACTTCCATCAATGAAGCCCTCCAAGCCATTAACTTTGATGCTCGGCAGAACTTGTAATTTCCACAATAGATAGTTTGTGTTGGTGAGTTTTATGAGTGTATTGAAGATGAAGGTACCATTTGTTTGTGCATTTTGAGTGACTGTGGTGCTTTGCATTGAGCTTCCATGGCTGCTTACCATGTTTTAAGTGGCTCTGATACCAAATTAAAATACAAAGAAGATGAAAGAAATCTGTAATTTATTTAAATATATTTTCATCTTAATCATTTTACAAGAAGTTTGACATATATATATATATATATACAATAGCTGAATTGGAGAACAAGAAAATGGAGCTAATCTACTCCCTACACCGGTATGAAACTTTTATCATTCTTACCCTTAGGATTTGATCTTGTTACAAGAAATATGAAGGACAATGACATTAAGGATATTCTCTACAAAGACCGTTATGGCTGATATTCTTGCACGGGTACTCAGCTTGTTTCTTCTTGTCATTCTCGCTGAGTTGTCCTTGCTGCTGAGTTGTCTTCCAGGTCAATTGCATAAGCCACATCGACAGAGACTCTGTCTTCTTGCACAGCTTCTGCGTCTTCAACGTCTTCAACAGTTCCATGCACACCTCTTCGTTGAGAAAACCATAAAGAAAGGCGTTTTTAACATCTAACTGATGTAAACGCCACCCAGAAGTAACAGCCAAGGACAAAATGATTCTGACCGTAGTAGGGCCCACTACAGGGCTAAAGGTGTCACCAAATTCAAGACCATGAACCTGAGAAAATCCTTGAGCCACAAGATGTGCCTTATGGCGCTCAATAGACCCATCAGAGCGAAGTTTGGTTTTGAAAATCCAGCGACAGCCAACCACATTATGATTCTTAGGACAAGACACAAGAACCCATCAATCATTTTTCTCCAAAGCTTGAATTTCATCATCCATAGCCGAGAGCCATTCATGGTGTTTTGTAGCAGACTTGAATCCCCGAGGCTCTTTGAGAGCAAGAAGTGCCTGAAAAAACTGAGAAGAAAAAACAATCATAACATTATATAACCGTGGTTTGAATATACCAGCTTTTCCTCTGGTAATCATTGGATGGCTGGAAGTGGTCACACGAGGAGCTGAAGACACGGGTGGAGGAACAGCGGAGTCCAGAGCTGCAGAATCCGAGAGATATCTCCAGGAAGAGGAACCTGCGAATCAGGGAGAGGATTCGAGGACAGGCATGGAGTATAACAGTGAGGATGACATGGTGAACTCCAAAACGATGATGACCCTAACGTTTCTTAATTTTATCACCATCACTCTTACGTTAAGAAGTAATAAATACAATACCATTAATAATATCATCACACATTTAAAATTTTAATATATAAACTTGTTTAAAATTATTTATTTAAATAATTATAATGTATAAATTTATTTATAATTTAATAAATTTATTTTATATTTTTATATTAAAAAATTAATTATATTACTAATATTTTAAAAATATTTAATTATATTTAGAATAAAATTGATTAATATTGTATTATAAAAATATATTATAATATATATATATATATATAAATACACGTTGACATCTTCTTAAATGTTTTACGAGTCCTAATTAAACTTTCAAATCACATCTTCCCTTTTCCCTCGTGCTCTTCACAAAGCTTCCGTTTCTCTCTGCATGTGCTTCGGCTATTGGGAGTTGTTGGACTTAGCATTTGGCCTGTAATGTTATATCTTACTGAGTTTCAGATTTTACTTAGCTACACGTACATACCAGACATGCAAACATGTAGATATACAGCTAAGAGCTAACAAACAAGAATCCAATTCAATAACAAACACTTGTTTTTTTCTTTTCATTCTTCTGTTTTTTCTTGGTTCAATACTTTACATGGAGCAGCAAGGGTTTCAAATGAAAGTGGAAGGATATATTACTTTGCATTACATTTCTCAATTTCTTTTCGGTTCAAATGACTTAAATCTATTCTATTTTTGTGGATGTCCTTGTCTTCTAGTTTAGCAATCTAAGTTTATTCATGGATCTTTCACAATCATCACGATTTGATCCAAATGCCTGGAACTTACCTGCTTTGTCTTCAGAAGTATAAGAATCGGGGAAAGAAACTTGTTGTCCAGTACAACAGCAGAGGACAACCAGCAGGCAAGGTAGCAATATTATTATCTAGTTACGCTGGTTTATTGGCACGTACCATTGTCCCCATTACTAATGAACGTTGGCCCAAAGTTCCATCAAACCTGAAAGAAGAAATATAGAATCGTGTAAAGTTATATGTCTACTGTGTCGAGAATTTTCATTGATAAATTAGTTCTCAGCCTTGTTGTTTAAGGTGGAGGAAAGAATGAAGACCAGTATTCTGTCTTCTGCTTGTACCGAAGGGAGAACATTCAAATGTATTGTTATATGATTGTAATTTGTGTAGGATGAGTTGATGCGGCAAATCAAGGAAGGGATCATTTGCTCCACTTACAATTGCTTTGGAGACTCCTGAAAAATGTGGTCGAGTGAGAGGTGCAGGACCTTTTGTCAATCAAAAATCTTACTCCGGAAAGTGTACTTACTAAACCTCATTTTTCATCCGAGGAGAAGAAGGTGATTAAGGAACGCGTAGTATCCTTGGAAGAGACAATGGAAAAATTGCTGCATGAAATGAAGAGCATCGATGTGGATATGACGTTATGAGGTATATGAAAGATATTGTTAGCAATAAAAATGTTCAAATCTCACATAGGGTAACTTATTTATTTCTTATATATCTTTAAAAAGTTCAAGGAAAGAGATTCTTACACCCCAGCTGAGATCGATGAAGCCAGACCTGAGTGGGCAAATACTATCTGCAAGTTTTGTTTTAGTTTTAAATGAATTTTGTTTCAGCTTTTGGCAAATATTATCTTATTGTTATTAAAACAAGAAAAAAATAATAAGGGTTGATAAATTATACCAGCTCCAGTACATTTTACATGGCAAAAACCATGCATGCATGCATTTTCTTTCTGTTACCCTTACCCTCTAATAACAATGCTTCAAACTGAAATGATTTTCAACAATTTTCGTTCCACAAGGAGAAATCTCTCAGCCTCCCCCAAAGACTCCCAACAATATTTTCCAAGAATAAATTTGCATGGAATTACTATTGGAAGTCTTTGAGGGAAGTTGAGGTTTTCTCCGTTCACTACAGCTGCAGCTGCAACAAAATTACATGCCTCTAGGGTTTATATAGGAATCAGCCTTCATTTTCTTAGCGTACACGTGTAAATAATATCTGTATCGAATTCCATATTATCGCATCTTCCTATATTAATCTTTATTTCTTTTTCGTATTTGGTACTTAGCCACAACTCATATGATATTCTTATTCTTGATCACAAATGACAGAAGCTTCCCATGTAAGGAAATTTGAGTAACCATATCTGGCTCATGTTTCCTGAAGAACCATATCTGGC